>NW_026474850.1:0-10553 GCF_026875155.1 Cherax quadricarinatus
CCTTTTGTTGCAAACCTTTGTACTTTTCTAACTTCTTGACGGCTGACCGGGTGGGGGTTCCCAGCGGGTGCTGCATACCCAGTATGGGCCTAAATACACGAAACATGTCTTAAACGTTTCCCTTATTAAGGTATGGGAACGCTATTCTCGGGTTTTGCCAGGCCCCGAGCTGCAGCTTTATTTGGTTAAAGGGTTGCCCGGGTGATGGCTGGGTTTTAGGTCACCCCAATCTTTCTCCCTGATGGGGCTGTAGCCCTTTGTCCACCTAGCCTATTCTTCTCGGTCTTCTTTCCCCCTTCCCCAATCTTCATGATTTTTGCATTTGGTTTGGAAAGTTCAGAAGCTATTGCTGGACCACAGTCCACCTGTCCGGGCCCTCTTTGCATCCTGCCCATCCTCGTCCAAATTTTAATTCTTCTCATAAACTTCACGTCATCTGCGAACAGGGACACTTCAGAGTCTTCCTTTCCTCATGTCTTTCACTTACAAAAAATCACTGGTCCTAGAACTGACCCCTTGGGACCCCCCCGTAACAGGCGCCCACGTGATACCTCTTCCGTCCATGATCGTTGCTCCCTCCCTTCGGGATTCCCCTTTATCCATTCAGTCCCCCCTTTTACTGTGCCTGATCCTCCACTTCTGCACTAACTCTTGGGGGGAACGTGAAAAGCCCCCCTGCAGCCTAAAAAACGCAATCTACCCACCCCTTCTCTCGGACTTACTTCTGTTACCTTGTCAAAAAACCCCAATTTTTGTGATAAAGATTCCTTCCTGGACCCATCGGGTTTTCATTTATAACTTGTTCCTTTCCGGGTGTTCGACCACTCCCCCTGATAATTTTCTCCATGATTTTGCACACAATCCTTCAGGACACAGGTCGTAGTTTTTGGGCCTCGTTTCTGTTTCCTTTCTTAAATAGGGGACTACTTACTTCTTCCATTTCTGGTATTGCCCCGTTTCAAGGGATGTCATTAAAATGGATAAAATACCACTTTTTAGGTAAGACACATATCAAAATTAGGGATTTTATTTGAAAAAGTTTTTTTTGCCTACACAGAGGGTTTCATCAAGTACAAAAAAAAGTTGATAAAGCAAAGATACTGAAGACGTGTAAAGTCCCCTCACCCTTAAAATTTTTGAGGTGGCAGCCCCATCTGGGAAAAAGCATTGTTTTCCCTAGAGAAACAAAGGGAAAAAATGACAAATGGACTTTTTAAAGGGGCCAAAAGGTGAGACTAGGCCACTAGGGGAGGTAAAACTCAGAGTGAAAGGTCGGCCCTTCAAATCCCCCGCCTCACTATGGAAGTTGTCGAAGTTGATTGCAGGTCGTCCCAAGTCCCCTTGTGTTGCAGTTCTGACAGATTGAACATTAAAAGGTTTTAAAAAAAACCACGGTTGTTAGGTAAGACACATTCAAACATTAGGTACTTTTTTTAAAAACGTTTCGCCTACCAGTAGCTTTTTCTCAAGACAAAAATTTGTAGAAGCAAAAACTTGAAGACGATGTAATCAGTCCATACCCTTTAAAATTTTTTTTGAGGTGGTCAGTCCCTCACCCTGAAAGACTTTTTTCCATGTATGAAACAATATGGAGAGAAGTACAGAAGGGCTATTATACGCCAAGGGGTTAGACTAGGCCCAGGAGAGGTAAAAACTCAGTGTTGAAGGTCGGGCCCCTCTCAAACCACCGCCCCTCACTTGGGGAAGTTGTCGAAGTTGATTGCGGGGTTCGAACCAAGAACCCTTTGGGGTTTGCAGGCGCCAATTTACATTAAAATGGTATAAAATCCCGAGGGGTTGGGGTAAGACACAAGAAAAACATTTTTAGGTTCTCTATTAGAAACTTTCGCCACAAAAGGGGGCTTTTTCATCAAGTACAGAAAATTTTGATAAAACAAAGAAACTTAAAAGACAAAGTAATCAAGATTGTGGTTAGAGGCACGCACACACTCGCTCCTCTCTAAGGACCCAGGGGGAATTTTTTGTCCGGTCCCACGCCTTTGAGGTGTAAAGGGTCCTTAAGAGCTTCTTACCCCTTCCCATTGTTCGTTGTCACCCAAACCTTTTGGTATATCCCTCTTGATTTCCCTTCTGTGCTGCTTCCCACGCCCTTCCTGTCTCTACTGAAAAACTTCCCTTAAAATCCCTGTTCAGCTCCTCACATACCCTGATCATTTCTTGTGATTTCTCCACCTTCTGCCCTAATCTGACCCCCTGGTCTTTGACTGTTTCTTCCCCTGATGTGGCTATACAACATTTGGGGTCTCTTGATTCTCGATGCTTTCTTTTTTTCATATTTTTGCGGGGGCCTCCCCCCTTTACCTGGCGTACTCATTCCTGGCTCGGGCGACGACTCCCATTTTTCGTGTGTTCTCTGCCTTCTGACTTTTTCCATTCCTATGCATTTTGTTTTTGCCCCCTTTTACAACGTCGGGTAAACCGGGGCCCCTCGTTCTGGCCCCGTTGTTACTTTTGCCATTGGAAAAAACCCTTTCCCACTGCCTCCTTGCATTTTGTTTGTTCTTTTCCATCATTTCATTTTACGGGCTTTCCTCCCATTTCTCTGTCCCACTGGACCTCCCGCGGGAATTTTCTTCAACCCTATGTAGTCCCCCTCTTTTTAGTCGCTTTTCCCTTTCAACTCCGTTATTCTCTCCCTTGCAGCTCTACTATGTTTCAAAGCACAAAACCACGTGGTCGCTAGTCCGGGGGACTCTCATATTTTGATTCCTAATATCTAGCTCCCCAGGTGAACCAAGGCCCAAATCTTTTTTTTTCATCCTCCCCCCTCACTCTGGTATGTCCTTAACATGTTGGTGCATGATTTTTCCCCCACACCACGCCAAACATCCGGCTCCCCCAGTTTCGGGACTCCCATTGGCTCCAGGTTTTCCCAGTCAATCTCCCTGTGGGTTTAAATCCCCCATAACCAGCAACTTTCCTCTGCGGGGGAGCTCTTCTTGCCACCTCGCAAGTGGTCCACCATTGCTCTGTTGCTCTCTTCATATTTCCCCTTGGCCTCCTCATTTGTTGGGATTATACATCACTTGCAAGACCCAATTTGTTTTTCCCCAGACTGAAGTGTACCTGCTATGTATCTCTTTCTCCCGTCTCTTATTCCTTCAAATTTTTTTCGAATTTCCATCTTTTTTTCGAGCAAGCAACCCCACCCCCCCCCTGCCCCTTCTATTTTCCTCATGATCTGGGATCCTGGTGGAAGATGCATCTGTTATTGTCTCCCTGTTTTGTTTCTGTAACTGCATAGTCTGGGACTTCCATTTATTCTTTCTTGCCATTCCTCATGTTTATTTTTTTAATCCATCGCTTTTGACCAAACCTTCATTCTGTTTTAATACTGTAACTGTGGTGCGGGGGTGGAAACAGGGATCAGTGTGTTTTTGGTTTGGGTTTTGGTTTTTCAGTTGCCTTGGGGGTCGTGGCGGGGTCCTTCCCGCAGGTGTTTTTTTGGGGGGGGCACTTGTCCTTCCCTTTGATCCTGGTTATTCTGCTCCCCTTTTTTATTTCCTCCCCTTTCTTCCTTTCATTTTTGAACCTCTCTTTCATTTCTTCCTTTCTCCTGTGTTCTGTCTCGATCGAGGGACAACTCCGGAACCCTGCTTTCCCTCAACCGTGCTTTCCCTCAGGGTCATGGGTCGGGTTGATTCTTTCTTTAAAATTAATTTGAAGGCCGATTCCTTTTCTTGTGAGCCACCCAATTCTCCGAAAATTTGCCACCTGGGGCATGTCTCCCCACCCATCCCTTCATGATATTTTCAATCGCTTTTTCTCCTCCTCTTTTCTTTCACTAAGTTTCCCCTTTAAACTTCGTCTACCCATAACAAACACGGATCTTTCCTTTCCACCTCCCATGTAAACTCCCATTGCATCCTCTAAAGTGTTTTAGTTCCTTCCGTGGATTTGTTCCTTCCTTCAGCCCCCTTCCCTATTATTCCCCCTATGCTTTTTGGGTTTTATCCTTCCTGCTCACCTGCTCCTGGCCCCCACAGGTATCTGGTAAGGTCCTTGCACATGTCCTAGTTCCTTCAATGTCTTCCAACCTCTCATTCAGGCAGCAGAGAGTTTGCCTAAATGGGGAGAAATCGGAATGGGGGCACGTCACTAGCGGTGTTCCACAGGATCAGTGTTGGGCCCCTTGTTGTTCACAATCTACATAAACGATATAGATGAGGGAATAAATAGCGACATAAGCAAATTTGCTGATGACACCAAAATAGGCCGGCCAATTCATTCTAATGAGGCCCTTAGAACACTCCAGGAAGATTTTAATAGACTGATGCAGTGGTCGGAGAAGTGGCAGATTCAGTTTAATATAGACAAATACAAAGTTCTAAATGGGGGACAAAAAATAACCATGCCACATAAAAATTTAAAAATATGTAGATCTTAATATTAGGGATTGTGAAAAGGATTTAGGATTTCTGGTAAGCAGTAATCTAAAACCAAGACAACAGTGCATAAGTGTTCGCAATAAAGCTAACAGAATCCTTGGCTTCATAGCAAGAAGTATAAATAATAGGAGTCCTCAGGTTGTTCTTCAACTCACATATCTTTGGTTTAGGCCTAAATTAGATTATGATGCACAGTTTTGGTCACCGTTATACAGAATGGATATAAATAAAATTGGAAAACGTACAAACTGGGAACGTCACGACGAACGACATCAAGGAAGGTAAGAATTTTGTTGTTGTTGGGGATAGCCAAGTTAGGTATAATGGATAGGGCTTCTGCTTGAAGGGCAGGAGTAGAGACAGAGAGTTTGCTATCCTGGGGCCGGGAGGGAGGATATTGTTAGCCGTCTGGATGACATCATGAGAGGTAATGGGAGCAATCCTATTATCTGTCTCAGTGCTGGAAACAACGATGTTGGCAACGTAGAAATGAAGGGCCTGATTAGCAGGTATAGGTCCCGCAATAGAAAAATTAGGAGAAGGGTGTGAACCCTTCATATGTGGTATTTTGCCCAAAGGGGAGGAGTTGGAAATGAATGGTTCCCGGGCAATTGGTGTCCAAATTTCTGGCTGGACAAATACTGTAAGGAAAATGCGGTAACATTCGTTGGCAACTGGGGCCCCCTTCTATGGCAAAATGACATGTATGCCAGGGGTGGGGTTCACTTTTCTAGGTCGGGGTGGTAGCACTCGCAACTGCAGTGGAGGGAGCTGTTAGGACTTTAAAAATAGAAATAGTTAGTGGTATGGGTTTTGGCAGGAAAACAGTGAAGTCCCAGTGTAGTAAAAATTACGATTTTTAGGGAACAAGTAATAAGCCCGAACGAGGTAGATATTGAAAAGCCAGTGACTTTGGTGATAAGGACAGTAATAGGTTTAGTAGAAAAACAGAAATGAGCAGGAAGGGTAAAGAGAAAGGAGAGTCTTTCAATGTTTATTATGCTAATTGCCGTAGTGCAGGAATAAGATGGACGAGTTGAGATTAGTTTGCTAGTGCAGGTAACATTTATGTTTTGCCTTAACTGAGATGTGGTTTAATTAAAAAAGTCGGGACATGCCTGCGGAATGTCATATTCAGGTTTTAAAATGTTCCAAGTAAATAGAAGTATCGGGAAGGGGGGGGGGGTGGCATTGTATGTCCGAGATTGAACTGTTGCATAAAAACGGGTATTAAGTCGAATAACCCCTACAGAGCCCTTTTTTGGATAGAATTTTCGAGGGGCATAAAAACGGTTTTTTTGGGAAAGTGATACACCCCCCCCAAACTTGATGGGCCCAAAGGGAGACAACTATGGGAGGAAATTGTTAAGGCCACAAGCACGATAAGAAAGTTTCTGGGGAGACTTTAACTTTAGTCATTTTAAAGGGGAAATTTTCTTGCGGGAATTTAAAAATCATATGACTTCTTAGAAGAATTCGGGGAATTTTTTTTTTCGAAGCTTTTGTGACAGAACCTACAAGGGGAAATAACCTGCTTTTTTAAATTTCCCTGGAAAAACAACGAATCCCTTGTTAATAATTTAAAATTTCAGAGAAGGGATAGCGCCCAAAAATAAATTTCCCTTTTACATTGAATGGAAGTACGATAGTAGCGATAACTCATTAACGTCCCAGATTTTCGCCTTAGCAGTTTTACGGGGGCCCCTTAGAGAACACTTATAAACTTTTTGACGGGGGTAACAAAGAGAGCTATAAATTTTAACATTTTTTCCTGAACAAATACATGCTGCTCAAAGAACGTTTTTTTTTCCCAAATAAAGAAATTTGTCAAAAAAGGAAATGACCCCCAAAATGGAGAAAAATAGCGAAATATCTCTAGGGCAAAAAAAAGGAATTTTTGGGTGTATCAAAAGAGGTGGGGGCCCATTTTATGAATCAGAAATTTTGACATTAAGGGGGAACAAAAAAAAGGGGAAAAGGGGGAAAAAGCTAAAAGGGACTATTTTTTTAAAAAGTTGCTAGGATTCTAAAACAAAAACCCAAAAATTTTTTTCCGGTCTATGGGAACAAAAGTTAAGAAAAGAAATTTCCCCTTTAAAAAAAAAACTATGGCACCTTTACTGACAAAGAAAGAAATGTGTTTCGATTTTTAAAAATTTAAATTTTCTTTTCATTTTTAAACACGGGAAAACCAAACAAATTCCAGAAATTTAAATTTTTTATAGGGGGCCCTAGAAAAAGAAAAAATTATTTTAACATCACAGTCACAATTAAAAATGGTTTGAACAGATAGACAGACTGAACCCAAAAATAAGTCGCCGGGTCCGATGGGGTTTTTTAAAGGGGTTCTTAAGGAATGAAAAAAAGGAAAACTCTGTAAAACCAAATTAACTAATTTTTTTTTAATTTATATCTTCAACGGGTGTGGGGCTGATAGGGGAAAGATAGCTAAGAAATTTCCCATTTTTAAAACAGGGGACAAGTCGTTACCGTCAAAAAAACCCGCCCAATAAGCCGGGCCCTAAATTGCCCAAAAATTACTGGGGTCAATAATAGCTGAATTATAAGAACCATGTCGATAAGCATAGCTTAAATTAATAAATACCCCGCGGAAATTCACAAGGGGCCCGGGTTTTTGTCAAATTTTTTTTAATTAACTCTTTTTTCATAAATTTTGAGGCTGTTGACCCGATAAAGAATTTAAAATATTATTTATTTTTAGTTTTTAAATAAGGCTTTTGATAGATTTCCCCGCCCCAAATGGACTGTTAAAAAAATTTGGCACCTCATGGCTTTGGGGGGAAAAGTGCCCCTCGTGGTCGGGGCCCAGGGCTCCTGACGGGGAAAGCAGAGAGTGCCCCATAAAGGGGGTTTAAAATCCAAAGTGGGATCTGTAAAAAGGGGCTTTCCACAGGGATCATTTTTGGGGCCCTTTTGTTTTTTATAATATATACCCAATGATCTTGAAGGGAAATTACAGTGGGTATGAGCAAAATTTGCCGATGAAAACAAAGATAGGGAGAATAATTGATTCAAACGTAGATGTTATGGGAAATTCAGGAGGATTTAAAACAAAACCCAATTTTTTGCAGAAAAGTGGCAGATGGGAGTTCAAAAGAAAATAAATGCAAGGTTTTAGAGCTTGGGGGTGCCCATAAAACCCCAGTACTTATAAGGGTTAAAAAAATGTAAATTAGCCATTCAGATTGCGAAAAGGGCTTGGGGTTTTTGGTGAGCACAACCTTAAACCAAGACAGCAATGCCTAAGCGTACGAATAAGGGAAATAGATTACGGGGTTTATATCAAAAAGTGGAAAACAACAGAAGCCAGAGGTCATACCCGCAAACTTTAAAACATCATTAGTAAAAGGGCCCCACCAGATTTTGCGCTCATTTCTGGGCTCCATATTACCGAAAAAACCCTAAAAATTTGTTAGAAAACCTTCAGCGTAGGTGACTAAATTAATCCCTAGCATTAAAAAAACTTCCTTATGGGAAAAAAGATTGAAGACTTAAGTTAAACCCTTCAAATTTTTAGACAAAAAGAGGGGAAAAACCTATCGAAAGGGGTAAAAAGGGAAGATAGGTATTAAAAAAGGGGAAAATTAATTTAAAGGGCTTGAGGAAAGTCCCCCCCAAGAAGAAAACCCCCAGTAATGGGGTTTAAATTTGATTTAAATTTTTGATTTAAAAGGACATGAAAAGTATTGGGTTTTCCAAAAAAGGGTGTTGAAGAGTGGAAAAAGTCCCACCAAATTTTGGGGGATTTAGCTAGGACTTTTGGGTATTTTTAAATTTAGGTTGGGTAAATACTGAGTTGGGGGGGTTGGGGCTTGATGGGACTTGGGACATCGGAGCTTGTTTCTTGGTGGCCTTGGGAAAAAACCCGGGGTCAAATGTTTGTTTGGGATGAAATTTTAAAGGACCTGCCCAGTATTTTTCCAACAGGCCCCGCTGCAGGGTTTTCCCCCTTTCTTATTTTTCCCTTAAAGTTTCCTTTTGACTTGCACAAAAGGGCTTTAAAATGGAAATAATTTAGAATTTAGGAAGGAAAAAGGAAAGCGGTTTTTGGGCGTAGGACTGATAAGCCACTGTGTGGGGAAACGTTTCCCGAATAAAGGTTCCCATATACGCTTTAAGGGGCCCCAATCTTCATATAGGAAAACAAATATTTTTGGGAAAAAAGTTTTGGATGATGGAACAAAACCCCCCGATAACCCTCAAAGACGCTGAAAAAAGTTTGTGGAGTTTTTAAAAAAAAAGGTTGGATAAAAAACACAGTGGGCCCTGGGGGGGGTTTTTGTTTGAAACCCGACTTGCTTTGGCTACTAGTCGGATGCACGCTCCCCCCCCTAAAGTGACCGTCCCGACCTCACTTTGGTAAAAGGGAAACGCCGGTACGAGAAATTTAAGCTCCTTTGCAAGGCCAAAAGGGGGTGCATTTTTCCTTCTTTCTTTGGGGGCTTATGTTTTTTTGTTACCATTTTGTTTTGGGGTTATCATTTTGTTTTGGGATTAAAAAAAAGTTGGGATTACATCATTGTTTGGGGTCATCCCTCACGTGAGGTTTACCGGCCCGAGCTGCTTTGGGGGTTAGGTTTTGGGAAAATTTAAAAGGGATGGCTGCTTTTTTCAGTGTAATTTAAAAAATTTAGGTTGGGATTTAAAGGGGGGAAGTCCCTTTCTTCTCCAGGGGGGAAATTTTGGAGGCTGAAGGTCCACCTCAAGGTTTGGGGAGCGAGTATGAGGACTGGAATGGTGGGGGTGAAAAAGGGCCCCCAGCAGCGAGGTGCAGTCTTCTCTCCCCGAAGAAGCGAGGTGGGGGGGCAGCAACGGCTACCACAGTGGGTCAGTCTTCTCCCCCCGCGAGGAACTGTAGGGGGGGAGGAGCAACGGCACCACATGAGTGCAGTCTGTCCTCCCTGGAGGAAGCTGTAGGTGGAGCGCAGCAACGGCTACAGCAGCGAGGTGCAGTCTGTCTCTCCCTTCAGGAACTGAGGTGGGGGGGCACAAAGGCACCCAGCTAGGTGGTCTGCCCCTCCCCTGTGGGGAAAGCTGCAGGTGGGGCGGCAAAAACCTCCCAGCAAAGGTGCAGTCTGTCTCTCCCTGCAGGAAGCGGGGTGGGAGGTAGCAACGGCTACCAGCAGCGAGGGCAGTCTTCTCTCCCGCGGGGAAACGTAGGGGGGGGAGGTAAAAGGGCTACCACGGAGGTGCAGTCCATACCTGCTCAAGTGGAAGGGTTCCCAAATGGAAAACACAAAAAAAGGAAAGTTTAAGAGAAAATTTGAAGGTAGGAAATCGTTTTTCGTTCTTTAGGTGAGTACTTCAGTGGCCGTGAAAGGGAAAGGCACTACTTCCCCCTGCAAATGAGATAAGTGATACTTGTGGTTGGGGACTCACGGTAAGATATATGGGTCTGCTTTCTGTAATGGGAAAAGAAGGTAAGAGATAAAGTGGCTTTTTCCCCGGATCTGGGGTTATGACATATCAACGGGTTGGATAATATCATGTTTGGGAATGGGGGAAAAAGCCTATTATCTTCTTTGTGCTGGTTTGGGAAAAGATATTGGGAAGGGGGAGAGAGAAGAGCTCAATAAGTACAGTCAACTATAGATTTAAATTAAGTCTAAGGGAGGGGGGCCCAGTCATATGAGCATCTTGCTTAGAAGGGGGGTGGGCAAAGAAAGGTTTTCTAGGCAATTGGGTTTAAATTTTTCTGTCAACCAACACTGCAAGGAACTTGCAACCCCTTCATTTACAACTGGGACAACTTTTATGGCAAAAAAGATATGTAGCAAAGGATGGGGGACATCTCCTGGGGCTGGGGTGGTAGCTCTTTCAAACTCAGTCGGGGACATTGCTGAAATCCCCCCAGGGTTTTAAACTGATTGAAGATGGGTAAAGGGAGTGTGTGGGAAAAAGTCAGGTTTTAACCTAGGGTTGTAAAATAAATGTATAAAAAGACATTCATCATGAAATTATAAAAAAACAATAATCAGTCAGCAAACAAAAGGGGACAACAAGGGCAGCAAGGACTACGCCCTTTGGGCAAATATACAAAAACAATGTAAGAAATAAGTAGAAACTAAATAATTGCAAGTGCAGGAAAGTAGATATCATTGCTATAAAGAGACTTGGCCTCAA
>NW_026474851.1:0-29013 GCF_026875155.1 Cherax quadricarinatus
TTTGGGGGTGCAGTTAAACCCCCAAGCACAGATAGCATAGGTGAGGTATGGTTTATATAAGTGAATGGTATAGTGTGAGAAGGGCAGTTTGCGGCACATAGTATCATATCTTGGAGAGGATCCCAACCGTTTTGGATACTTTTTTGGTTATGTGTTGGATATGGGTGCTGAAGTTCAGGTTGTTGTCGAGGAATAGGCCTAGGAATTTGCCCTCATTATTCCTGGCAATTAGAGTGTTATCGATCTTAATGTTAATTTGCGCATCTCCTGCTCTGCTACCAAACATAATGTAGTAGGTTTTGTCAGTGTTAAGCGTAAGTTTTATTCGCTGTCATCCAAGTCGATATTTTGATCAGCTCCTCATTAACAATGGTGTTGAGGGTGGCAAGATTAGGGTGAGAGATGACATAAGTCGTGTCGTCAGCAAAGAGAATGGGGTTCAGGTGTTGAGATACAATGAGTGTATATATGTACACTGCACCTTACTTTGGACTCACAGGCCACATAAGTTATGTGAAAAAATAAAATACAGTGGACCTCCCGGTTTTGTGATACTAATCCGTTCCTGAGAGCTCATCGTAAACCAAAAATATCAGAAAGTGAATCAATTTTCCCCCATAAGAAATAATGGAAATCAAATTAATCCGTGCAAGACACCCAAAAGTATGAAAAAAAAAGCTTTTACCACATGAAATATTAAGTTTAATGAAATAGAATAGTAATTACAATAACAATAAATAACGAAAGAATAATTGACACTTACCTTTAATGAAGATCTGGTGATGATTGATGGGATGGGAGGAGGGGAGTGTGTGGATGGTGTTAGCATTTAGAAGGGGAATCCCTCTCCATTAGGACTTGAGGTAGCAAGTCCTTTTCCGGGGTTACTTCCCTTCTTTTAATGCCACTAGGACCAGCTTGAGAGTCACTGGACTTCTGTCGCAAAAACATAACTGGCAGCCTCACCATGCCTAATCACACTATGTATGCCACTACGATTCTTAAATCTTTCAAACCAACCTTTGCTGGCCTTAAATTCACTCACATCACCATAGTTGCAGGCAATTTTTTTACCAAATCGTCATGCAACTGCCTAGCCTTTTCACAAATGATTGCTTGAGAGATGCTATCTCTTGCTATCTGTTTTTCATTTATCCACACCAATAACAGTCTCTCAACATTTTCTAAACACTTGCGGTCGCTGTTTCGTAATACATTGCACCTTTTTGGCAAGAACAGCTTCCTTGTTTGGGCCTTTCCCCCTTGCTCACTATGTAAAAAATGGTTGCCCGGGGGTTTATTAACAACCTGACCAGCCCCAACCACACGCCAACCCCCCAACTTTCGTACTTTCCCAATTTCTCCCCTTCTTCATTTAAAACAGTCATTAGCACCCTTGGTCTCAAAGGGGTTGACACGGGACTTTCTTGGGGCCCAGGGGACTTTTTTTTGAAAAAACGGGCCACCAAAAAGATTGATAATAGGGGAAGGGAATTACCGAATGTACCCTTTAATTTTGGCGCAAAAACTGGGCGGGTTTGAAAACCCATTTGGCACACACAGGCAGTTCAGGCCACACATGGACTGTCTCGTACGAACCACATCGCAACCAGGGGTTTTATAGGGGAAGCGGGCAAATTTTTCTGCGATATAATGCATCGGTTACCGGATTTTCGGATCTGATAGCATCGCAAACCGGGGGGGCCCACTGAAATAAAAAAAAAAACAAAAAACCCTTCGAATACAATTTAAAACCAAAGTTTACCAGGTGAGCGGGCAGGCACCACTGTTGCCATACGGGGCTCATTTTCTACAACTTCACGCCTCTATATCTCGGTAAGTACGGAGGCCAAAAAAAAAATTTTTGGGGGACTAAAACAATCAAAAAATAATTTTAAATTTTTTTTTCAAAAAAAATTTTTTTTTTTTTTTTTTTTTAATTTTTTTGCAACATAGATTGACAGTTTCAGAAAGGGGCCTGTGCCCGTAAAAGGGGTAAAAAACCCCTTTGAAAAAAGTTTCTTTCAGGTCCCGGGGGAAACCTTTTTTTTTGCTTAAAATGGGTCAAATTTTTTGGAAATAACCTTTTTATTAGTGACTGTAAATGCTACATAATTTATTCTTCGGGCCCCACTAAAAAAAATTAAATTTACTGGGTATTTTTTAGTGTTTTTCCCTGTTTAAAAAAAAACAAGAGAAATTAATTCTTAAAATTGAGCACTTTCATTCTCTTTGTCATAAGTTTTCCCAAATAGAAATTTTTTAAGGGGGCCTATTTTAACTAAAAACTTTTGTTTTAAATTTTACACCCTGGAAAAAATTTTTTTTTGGGTTTTTTTTTTGAATCCCTAGCAATTTTCCTTTTTCAATCCCTTTTAGTTTTTCCCCTTATCCCCTTTTTAACATCCCTCTTAATGTCAATATACTGATTCAAAAGTTTAACCCTCACCCCCTTTTGATATCTTAAAATTCCTTTTTTTTTTCTCCTAGAAGATTTTTGGGGGCAAAAAATTATTCACCCATTTGGATCATTTCTATTGATCTAATTTCTTTTCTAGGGGATAATGTTTTTTGGGGCAGCTGTAAAGTTTTCAGAAAACTGTCAAAATTGACAGCTCTTTCGTTACCCCATAAACAGAAAAATAATTTGTTCTCTAATAAAAATGGGGTAATCTGCAAGGGAAAAAAATTTTGGGACTGTTACGGGCATTACCCCTACAAATCATACTTCCATTCAATGCAAAAGTAATTGATTTTTTGGTCGCTAGCACCAAGTTCCCTCTGAAATTTCAAATTTTAACAAGGGGATTCCTTGTCTGCCAGAACAAAAGTCAACATTTTAAATTTCCCCCTTTAGTTTCTGTCACAAACTCTTCAAAAAACAGTCCAAAACTACTTCAAAAAAGTCTTTTAGTTTTCAAAATTTTCCAGTCAAAAAATTCCAAATCAAATTACTAAAGTTAAATTTTCCCAAAATTTAAAACAGCTCCCATTACCCTTCGGAGATATCGTCCATAAACGGGCTAACAATATCCCCCATCCCTCCCCCCAGGAAAAAAATACCCTCTGCTTTCCTTTCCCCGGTCCCAAAAGACAAAAATCCCCCTATCTTAAATTTCATTTACTACCCCCAACTAAAAAAATGTTTTAAACCTTCACTGGGGGAGTTTGTAGTGTTTTTTTCAAAGGTTTCTTCTTGGGGGTTTAAAAGGGGTTTTCGATTAAACCCTTTCCCTTGGTCCCTCACTCGATTTTCCAGTAACAACAAAATTTTTGTTTTGGAAACCACCAAAAATGGGTTGTAATCTGGGACAGAAATCCCTGGATCTTTTTTTTTTCCCCCAAACTAAAAAACCTTTTTAAATTTTCATTTTTAAATTCCATGTTGCCCGGGAAACTGGGGCCAGGTTCCTTTCTTGACCTGAGGACTCACAACAAGGTTTTTACTTTGAATCCCCCTTTCTTTTCCTCCCCCAAATCCCCCATTTTTGTCATTTTTTAAGCAACCCAAAACTCCCCTTTGGGCTGCGTAATTTTGCTAAAGAGAGGACACTTTGCAGTTTTCCTTGAAAACACACGGACAGATCTTACAGAGCTAAGTAAAAATTAAACCACGAGCTAAGTAAGGTCCCCCACTCAAACTAAGCACAAACTAAGTTTTATTTTTTGAAAGGAGGAATCCTGCAATAGGCCTTTTTTTCCCATACTAGGAAGGTCCTTCACAATCCACCCCTTTAGAAAAATATTTTGCCCCCCCCAAATTTTTTAAATGCTACCCAAGTAATAAGAACATAAAAAGGAGAAAAAACTGCATTTGGGCCTGGGGGCGCACACAGGCCAACCCCAACAGAAAAAAAAGGCTTTTCCAAGCAATAACGTTGAAAATTTCCCTGTGGATGAATATTTTTTTGAAAACGACAAGTTGAAAAAATTGAGACATTTAAATGAACACAGGGAATCATTTTTAAAAAAAAATTTTTGGCCACAAGTGGCTTCAAAAAAATAAAAAAGCCCCAATACAAAGTAGAAAGGGGTTAAAGAAGGAGGGGGAAATTTTTAAAGGAAAATCAGTTCCTCACCGGAAATCGGATGTTTTATTCAGTTCACTGAACACATCGTTTTCTGGGTTTGGGGACTGATTACCTAAAACCCCCCCTCTCCTTCCCCTTTCTATTTTGGTACGGACTGTTTGAAGTCCTTTTGGGGAGAAAGGTTTTTTCCCAATAAAGATTCCATGTGTTATATAAGTGTCCTCAGTTGACAATTCTTTCTGGGAGGGGGGGGGCAAGTCCCCACTTCAAACCCAAAAAACCCCTTTTTATCAGAATTCCCCAACTAAATTTGAAACAAACCCAAAAGGGTTTTTAGCTTTGATTTTTTTCTATTTACGTATGAAAAATAGAAAATATTCTTTTTGTGTGATGGACTTTGAGGGACCTGCCTATTTAGGGCCAAACACCCCTACGGGAAATATCAACCTAGTATATAATACCGAAAATTTTGGGGGTTAAGACACAGAGAAAACGTTAGGCCTTTAACCCCCGGGGTTTTTCCTACACAGTGGGCTTTTTTCAGAAAAGTACAAAAAGGGGGGGGCAGGTCAGAGGGGATGTGAAGACGTTTAAAAATCAGTCCATCACCCTTTTAAAATCGTAGTTTTGAGGTTGTAAATCCTTCACCCTAAGCAAATTCGGTTCCATAGCCCCTGAAACAATCAAAAAAAATAATGTTTTGAAATAATGTTCGCCAAGACTGTCCCCCGGGCAGGGGGTTCCCTAAATTTCTTTGCTATGACCCGTCTCGGCCCCCAAAGGGGAAAAAGGGTTTTCCCTACAAAATGCATATATGCTGCTTAACCACACTTTCTGGTCAGTTCACTGGTGCACCCTCAAAAGCGAAAAAAAAAACCATATGTACTCTAACTGTGGACACTACCGAGGGGGAGATATTTTATTATCACGGGAAACAGCTTTCGGGTTCTTGACTCCATGGTAAACTAGTGGGGCCCACAGTCATCTCTGGTCCTCTTCGGGGGGGGATATCAGTGCTAGTTCCCTCCCGGATGTCTCAGTAATTTCACACTCCAAAAGATAGTGTGTTAGGGTGAAATTTGGACAACTGCTGGCAGATTGGCCATCTCCCCTCACCCTTGGGCAACCATCATTTTGGGCTGGGGGAAAGGGGCCCTAAGGGAAAGGCCAAAGGGGAATGTGGTACACTCCCGCTCTGGACCGGGGCAAATCAATGGAGGGGGTTTTTCCCCTGATTTCGCCGCCCCAGAAACCAACTGTTGAAAGGGGGTATAAACCTAAGATCTCCCCCATAAGTTTCATGGCTCGGGGCACCACCAGATGGTCTTTTCGTAGGCAAGGGGGGGGGGGGGAAAAAGAAATACCAACTTTGGGGAAGCCCTGTGGATCCTTGGCTGCATACGGGGGGGGGGGCCCTTTCATTTTTCCCCCATCCCCGGGCCCTTTTTTGGGGGACCAGTTCAATGTCGATCTTTTACCCTAAACTTCTAAGGCGTCATTAGCTCGGATCGGGGGTGTTTGAGGTGAAAAATTGGGCCTGTGATTGAGGAGGGAAAAGGGGCATTGATTGCAGAGGGGGAATAAACATGTATGACAGAAACGGAGTTGATTCGTGGGGGCATGTGACAATGCCTGGGGAAACGCCACCAGCTAAGCTTGAAGGGAGGGGGTGCATTGGTCGGGATTTTGCCAGCCCTTGTTTTGTGACCTTTGTGGTACAGCCCAGCTGCTGCTCCCCTTCCCTTTTAAAGGGTCGACAGAACCACTGTGAAATACCTGCAAAAGTGCTTCCCTCTCCCAGAACCATGCTTGTCCAGCAGATTGCTGAGGGTGTCTTGACTGCGGGAACGCTTAAGATGGGTATTTTGCATGACCCCAAACATCAGCTGGATTTTGGGCGCCGGGGGAGGTGGTGGATATACCGAGCATCGGGAAGGGGTCACAACCTTTCAAGGAGTAATGTATAGGCAGCAGCTTCCGCCCAGCAGCACAAAACGAACGAATCCAGTAGTAGTCCTGAAAAAGGTTTGGGGATCAAAACATGGTTGGCCCCAATATCCGCCCTTCCCCAGGGGGTCCCTTTCCCCGCCAGTCCCAAATCGGGGGCTACTTTTTTTTCAAGCATTTATGTATCTTACTCTGTCAGTCAGGGAAGAAAGCCAGACCTCAGATATGAACAAACTGTTTTTGGTCCAGACGGTGGCCCCAACAATTTCTTATCACCAGGTTTTTTTACGCCCCCCCCCCTTTGCCTGCTTTTGGGGGAAAAATGAACTAACGCCGGTGCACCTTTGTCCCAAAGAGCGACAAAAGCTTTTTATAAAAATACGAGCCCAAGTACATCTTTGCTTGCCCCTGCATGGTGCCTCCCTCATGGGCCCCATGGGGTTGAGTGAGTACAGCACAGGATCGACATACCAGCCTTTTCTGAAAAGGGGCCCGGGGTTTTTATCCCTGTAGATTTCCCCAAAAATAGGAAAACCCTTTCCCTGTTCTAAAATTCCCGTTTTCACAAGGTTGGCCTGAACATATCTTTGAATTTCTTGGGCCAGATTTTGGAGTTTTTGCAAATTAAAAAGGGTTAAAAAGGGGCAAATTTGCCCCCCGGAAAAAAATTTACAATAGGGAATCGTCCCTTGGGGGGAAAAATTTACTGCAAAAGATTTCTTGGCCGAGATCTTGGCCCTGTTTTCCTTTTGGAAGATGGTCCCCTTAAAATGCAAAGCTTCCCGGGCCTTGTCATTTTTAAATTGTTTTCCCTTCCGAAAAAAGTAAACTAGGAAGCTTAGGAATGGGGTTTCCAAACCTTTAAAGGGAAACCAAAAAGTTTTTGCATAAACCCTTTTAAAAGGGGGGTTAGCACTCCTTGTCCCGGTTATTTCCTTTTAAAAAAATAATGTTGAAGGGGGCCAAGTTTCCCAAGGACGGTTTCCCATTCCAGGCCCGGTTTTGGGGTAAAATTTTCCCCTTTCTATATTTTGGGTTTTTGGGGGGGGTTTTTGGAAGGTTACCAAATTTGGGGAGCCCTTTTTTTTTTCCAAGGCTTGTGAGGAGGTTTTCACCCACCCCCCGGGGCCCCTTTTCCAAACGAAATTGTAAATTTTAAAGGGACGGGTTTATTAGGGGATTTTTGGCTTTCTTCCCTTCCAACCACCCGGCCCCCCCCCCCCCCCACCTTTTCCCCCCCTGCAATCATGGAGTACGTAACACCCTCGATGCCCCGGGGAGTGTCACCTTTCTTCTTTGATGCACGTCGGAGTTTTCCCCCTTTCCAAAGGGTCCTCATTAGTAAAATCTTCTGACTCACAGCAGCTTTATCGTTAACTTAAGAAAAAAGCGAAGTGTGGAGACTTATACTGTCAGAAGGAGAGGTGCAGGCTGGGAAAAAGATGTCACGGCCCTCAGATTTAAACATTCTCAAAATTTAAAAATTTTCCCCAAAATCCCTTTGATTGCAGTGCCTGACAGAGTAATATCAAAATGGTATAAAAATAAACCGGGCAGGGTTGGGAGGGAAGACACATGGGGAAACAGTTAGGCAAAATTTTTTTCGAAACATTTCACCTAACCCGCCAACCACTTTGGGATTTTTACACCCTTTTGGAAAAATCCCTGTCAGAAACATGGGAACACAAAGACATCTTGGGACAGAAAGAAAACACCTTGGACGAAATTTTTTCAAGTGAGAATCGTTTTTTATCTGAAGGGGCGTGACCTCTCAGTGCCCACATTCTCTTTTTCTACCACCTGCACCTCTCCTTCTTAAAAGTATAGTCGCTTTTTTTCTTCAGATTGTTCAACTATGGGAAAAGAAATCTACCCAGGGCTGAACATAAGAAATAAAAGGAGGAACACTGCAGAAGGGCCACTGGGCCATACAAGGGAGGTCCCCTTTTCAAAACGAAACCCCTACCCAAGCAACCCAAAAAATTTAAATTCCCCTACCCAAGGGCACCAATCAAAAAAAAAACCCCCCCCTCCCACTCATAAAATTTGTCCCAAACTCTTCTTAAAGTACCCAAGGTCCTAGCCTCTATCCCCCCACTGGGGGACGTTTCCCAACACCAAAACCTGTTAAAAAAACCAGTACTTGCCTACATCCTTTCTAAAACTAAATTTTTTCAACTTAAACCCATTATTTCTTTCTCCTACTTGGTTCGAAACCCCATTTCTTTTTTTCAAAAATCTCCTTTGTTTTTCCCGTCCCTCCCCTTAACATTTCAATTTTTATCTCCCCTCATTTTACGTCTTTTCCAACGGGGAGATTTTTTAAAGGGTTTTAAATCTATCTTCATACGGAGATTCCTTACACAGTAAATCATTTTATCATTCCCTTTTCTTATGTTCCCAAAGGGGCCCCCACACCATCCTGAATAAAGGGGGACCAAAAATGAGGGACCAAAAACTAAATGAGGCCTCACTAGCGATGTATAAGCTGATAATAACTTTTGGACTTCTGTTACTTAACTTCTTGAGATAAATCCAAGTTAAAACTGTTACCTTGTTGCCACACTTAGGAAGTTTTTCTTGGGTTCCCGGTTTTTGCTTATCCCTGAGTCCAAGTCTTTTTTCACCCTTCTGTACGGGTCAAGCTCTAAATTTACCTAGATTAGCTTTTGAGGGTTTTTTCATTACCAAAGGGTAGTACCCCTTTCACTTATTCCCCCATTTAACTTCACTGCCATTTTTTCAACCAAGACAATTTAATTTTTTCCCCAAAACCTCCTGGAGTTTATTGCTGTCCTCAGATGAATCATGCGGCCCCATCCCTTTTTATCAACAGCAAATTTGCTCATGTCCCCTTTGTAACCCCTTTATCAAGGGATTAATGCAAATTAATTTAACAAAAGGGGCCTAAAACTGATCCTTGTGGAATCCACTATGACTAATCCCCATTCAATTTTGACCCCCTTAAAACAAAAAATCTCTGCTTTCTATTGGGAAGCCATGCCCTATCCATTTCTAGAACTTTACCTCCTATACCCTGGGCTTTTCCACTTTTTTTTTAAATCCCCCTCTTGTGAGGGAACTACGAAGGTTTTTTCTAAAATCCAAATAAACAAAATCATATTCTTTTTTCACCCGTCTACTGCCTCAAATTTTAACTGGGAAATACGTTTAGTAAATTTTTCAGCGGAACGACCTCGTGAGGTTTGTTTCTTTAAGGGGACTTTTAATAATTCAACTTTAAATTTATTCCCATAACTTGCCCACTATAGAATTTAGGGTTATTGGGTGGAATTTGAAGGGAACCCACTTAAACCCCTGATTTTAAAGTAGGAACCACACACCCCCCCGCTTCCACAACTCTGGCCCCAACATCAGAAGGATGGCCATTAAACACACTTTTTAATGGCTACTAAGTTTCCCTCTTGATTCCTTAAGTACCCTGGAAAACAACTCTTGGGCCCCCGGAGACTTTTTTTGGTTTTAGTTTGGGCAAACAGTTTGATAACCTGGGCCCTCGTGACAGTAATATTTGTCAATTTTTAATTCGCGGGAAATTTAATTTAAATTTTTAATATTCTGTAATCTCATTATGTCTCCCGTGGGTTTTGGAAGGCACATAAGTAAACACTATTCATATTTATTTTGAAAACTTTTTTGGGCCTGGGGCCTTGATCACTTCAACCCACAAGGAAAAAAGTATTTAAATATATACAGGCAGGAAAAGTGGGGGTGTGAGTGACGCACGTGAACCCGAAAATGCCATTTGGGTGAGGACGGGTCATGGGTTTTTGCCCTTTCGTGTCTTTTTAAAACCCAAATTTTGGTATTTTTTTTACCAAGGTTTTTACCATTCTTCCCTTTAAAAAAGTGACAAAAAAAGTCATTAAATATGTAACACATTTCCCTAAGTTATCCCGCACTTTCCATTCCCCCAATTTTTAGAAGGGCCAACTTTTTTTTTTCACCCCTTTATCCTTTTAAAACTTGAAAGAACCCCCTTTGGGTTGGTCTTTGATTTTTAGCAACTCCAATTTCATAGTCCATTTACCTTTTTAATCCCCCTTTTTAAATTCTCTTTTTAAACTGAAAAAATATTGGTCAGTAAGGTTTAAATATTTGTCAAATAAAGTTAATGAGGGGTTGACAACCTCAAATCTATGACTTTAAAGGGATGGACTGATTCATCGTCATCACATCTTTTACTGATCCTGCCTATTTTCTGTACAAGACTTAAGAAGCCAAATGTGTAGGCGAAACATTTTTAAATGAAGCTGCCTAACTGTTGCCCATGTGTCTTACTTACCAACTTGTCGATACTGTATGATATTTTGATATTCAGTAGGCCTGTTGGCCCATACTAGGCAGGTCTTTCACAATCCATCCCACTAGCAGAATATTTGCCCACCCCAATTTTCAATGCTACCCAAGCAATAAGAACGTAAGAAAGGAAGAACACTGCAGAATAAACACTACCCAAGCAATTAGCGTTGACAATTCTATTTACTCACGTACAAGTCCCCACTCAATCCAACCCCTTTCACTCATGTACAGTAAGGCCCCACTTTACGGTGTTTTGCCTTACGGCGTTCCACTAATATGGCGATGTCAAATTATGACCAAAATTTGCTATATGGCAAGCGGTCTCTCAAATACAGCGCCCCCCACCCTGTTTGTTTACATTTTCCGTGGCCACATCTATTATGTCAGGAAACTTTCCAAAATTTCAAGTGTTTTAAAGTTACTGCATATTTTATATGTACTCTGATAATTACACTTATGTGTACCTGTACCTAAATATACTTACACACTGTGCTGGTGTGCAGGTACACATTAAAATCGCTAAGACTTTCTCTACTCATGACGCCAATACTACTTAACCCTTTGACTGTCGCGGCCATATACGTATATACGTCTTACGAGGTACCATGTTTGACGTATATATACTCAAATTCTAGCGGCTTCAAATCAAGCAGGAGAAAGCTGGTAGGCCCACATGTGAGAGAAATGGATCTGTGTGGTCAGTGTGCACCATATAAAAAAAATCCTGGAGCACGCAGTGCATAATGAGAAAAAAAAAACTCCGACCGTTTTTTTTAATTAAAATGCTGACTTTGTGGTCTATTTTCGTATAGTATTTATGGTTGTATTCTCGTTTTCTTGGTCTCATTTGATAGAATGGAAAACATATTATAGAAATAGAGGTAATTTTGATTGATTTTACTATAAAAAGAACCTAGAAATGGAGCTCAAAGTAGGGAAATGTTTGATTTTTGCCGATGTTCAAAAGTAATCAAATGATGCCATTGTCCAATAAATGTCCAACTAGCCATTCTAATATGCAGTCATGAATGGGTTGATGTTATTTATACAATTATTACAGTATTGCAGTAGTCTGCATAATAGTAAGTCTTCTATTTTTTGTTTGAATAAAAATTCAAAATAGAAAGCAAGAGTAATATCAGAGGGGCCTGGAGACATGACTGATGAGCAAAGAAACTGTTATTTTATAGCCAGGAATGTCTGCATTGTTCATTCTGGACCTTATTTTTGAAATTGTCATATTTTTTAGTTTTCGTGAAATTGGCCAAATTGCAAATTTCTGACCATATTATTAGGCAGTTAGAAATCGGTAAATGGGCTGTGGAAATTTATTTGGTCCAAATAGTTCCACAGCTCAGATCCAGCATGGCCCTGCAGGTCGTCTGAGCCGAGCGGCCCGTAAACCCCCAAACAAGCAATTCTCTGGTTGTGGCGGTTGTTGGAAGCTTATTTAATTATAGATTTCCTCTTCAGGGAAGAGTAGGTAGTTTCTGGTATTACATTAATATAGGTTACTAAGGCATCTGTAGATAATATAGAGTAGACCTAAGACTTAACATAGGTAGTAATAGGCCGATATGTAGGCGCAAAGCACTAGGAATAAGTTACTAGGGAGAACTGCAGCCCTAGCTTGAAAGTGGGGCGCAGGTCCACAAAGACAGAATAGGCGCCCTTTCTATCCTTACGATCGACACAAACTGGACAAGACGTGCCGTGAACAGCAGGCGGCGCCCCCATGTGTCTCACATCTGAGACCTGGGGAAATCTGTAGAGGCACCCCCTCGATGTACCTTGAGATGATCTCCTCCATCATCCCTTACAGAGAATCGAGATATTCACCTTTTCCCCCCTAGGTTCTGGCCAGTGTCTTAGAAGATGTGGGTTGAGTTAACTGAGGGCTCGGCGTGCTACAGAGAGAGAGCATGCCCAGTAAGTACCATATCTCAGTAGCCGATCTGAAGCTATGTCCCTGAGTCTGCATAGTTATAATTACTAGGGATACATACCCGCTTGGATATAGGAAATTTCAGAGTGCAGGCAGGACACTAATAACGATTGAATATTGCAGGAATTAATGCTCCCATTTGCCGTTGTTTCCCAGGGAAGTCAACGGGGGGTTAATCTAAAGCAAGGCTTTAGGAAGTTTGAAGTCAGGATATATGCTGCACCACCAATAGAGTTTAGTCCTTATACGTGCACGCAGGTGAGGTTTTTTGCAATAACAATCATTTTGTGAAAATCTGTTCTAATAAGCCACTTGTGAGCTGAGGTACCCACCTCAGATCTCGTGTCAACAGAGTTTTGCCAGGTAAGGCGGACTCACTTGGAGGCAGTTCCACACAAATTTTCACAAAAGTGGTGCCTTTCAAAAACCGTATGTGGAATCATCTAGGTTAAGCTATCATAGCTAGACACAGTTAGGAACCAGTTTTAACAGAGTTAGGTTAAGCTATTCATAGCATAGGCCACAGTTAGGACCAGTTTTACAGAGTAAGGTAAGCTATCATAGCTAGGCCAACAGTTAGGAACCAGTTTAAAAAAAGTTAGGTTAAGTTTAGCACACCAAGGTCCAAGTTACACAGAGGCTAGGCCAAAGCTGAACTATACACAGAAGTTGTTATTTGCAGTAATTTTTACAGCAGGCCAGGTAGGGCGTAAGACGCTTGTGAATTTAATTATTTACAGTGATTAACAAGTAATCCAGAGTAGGAGACTTGTGTGTTAATTACTTACAGTGGACTGCAAGGTAGCCACATTTAGGCTAGGCTTGTGCAATATTTACAAAAGGTTATAGTACTAGGACAGATTTTAAGCCATAGTTATTATTACAGGTAGTTATAAATCCAGTTTTTAGTTATAGCACACTATCAGTTAGGATTTACCTATCCAACCATCATGCTAGACAAGTAACTGGGCACAGGCCAAGCTGGTTACATACATTTGCATTACTGTTTCACAAGTTGAATTGATAATTTACTTTTGTTAAGCCAAGTGATTTTAATTTGTATACTGCACTTTTCATTGTGATTTTTTCATCATCTTGATTTCAATTAATGTGGGATTTGTGAATTATACCTGAGACTAGTTAAGTCCAGTAATTATTTGCTGGCATTGTACAGTTAAGTGCTAGAATAAGCTTCACATCGATACACATTTTTGATTTGGGATTTGAGAGCTAACAGTGTACATTTTTGATTCAGAGTAGAGACAAATATAATTCAGGGAATCGTTAAGCTTGTTGGAGAAGCCTTGAGACTCCGTTCAATCTCACCTAATACCATTTGTGCCTGTGGGGTGGGCAAATGAAATACAAATTAGCACCGTGAATCTCAACTAAACCAGCAACTATGGTAGGTGAAGATGCAGTACCAGCTGTCCCAGCTCTAAGTCAATAAACGCTATGGGAGCCAATAATGGGCCGCCTGAGCAAAGCATGAGAGGAGTGTCCGTAGGTCGCAAGATCAGGACGTTAGATCTGGAGGAACAAGTAGATTTGCCTGAAACCTTTGGAGAGCAAAGACTGGAAGGCCCTTTGAGAGATCATTTATCCTTTATGATACAGAGGCCTATACACAGGTGAGTCTGAATATTACAGTCGAAGTCGCACGACAGACATGACGAACAAGGGCAGATGTAAAGCAGAGATAGACTCTGCAGGCAGTTAATAAAGACTTTGAAGGCCGGTACAAAGCAGGGCAGCAAATGTTTTCAAGGAACACGAACAACACACTCCTGTTAATGTGTTTGCCCAGATTGCCCCAGTTGAATTGACCAACAGATTTGATGGAAACCTTAACAGAGTACATTGCTTTCTGTGATCAGTTTAGAGCCCAGAAAGATGACAGAAATGAGTTGTCAATGCCCGTCAAGTATGCAGTATTTTGCGGTGCAGCTCAAGGTAAAGGCCTTAGATCTGGACCCCGGCACTACCCGATTACGACACTAATTACCAACATGCCAAAGACCATTTAGAAGACATGTTTGGGCAACACGAGGAGATAAAGGTACTAAACTTTATCGTTTGTTTGGACAGAAGCTTTCCGACATGACCTTCAAAGTCTAGAGAAGTTTCCTATTGAGATATGAGCTTGACCAATAGATTCAGAGATTTGCATGATGGAGAATGATTCAAAAATGGGTCCTTAGCCAGGTATTCAGAGGAAACTGGCTAGCCAACGACAGTGCATGAGTTACACTTAAAATATCGGACGAAAGGATTCACATAAACCAAATTATTGAAGGGTTAGGATCTCATATCTCACCAGAGCATATGTCCAGGGGGAGAAATTACCTACCAAGGAGAAGTTCGATCAACTTCCTCCCCATACATTCGAGAGATAGACCTAACCACCTCCACTAAAGTAAGCACGTATATGCCCAGGGCGAGTCCTCCACCCACAGGGCCAAGGGAGAAGCCACAAAAGCGGCCAGTATGAGACGGAGCGTGATTTGTGATGAAAGAACACGCTAGTTTCAGGAGTTCAAGCTTCACCACCTATAACCAAAGGGTTCAACGGCAAAGAGCGTTGAGACTTTGTTTTCAAGTGTTTGTGGAGAACATTTTGCAGGGACTGTAACACCATGCTCAGGAGTTCGGCTGCAGAAGGGGAAAGCACACAGTGGCACTGTGTCCTAATGATTCCAGGATAGCACAAGTTAAGGAGAGCAAAACCGCAAGAAATGGCGAGGAGCAAAGAACAAGTCAGAAGTAGCTTGAGTGAGGTGAGTAACGCGGCACCGAGATTTGTTCTGGTGAGCAATTCAAGGTCTCGTTGGCCTTGCCACCATAATGGCGTTTGGTCGCAAGAAACGGGAAGAAGTCTGAAACAACCCGTTGTTCTTCGACAGTGGGGCACAAGACCTCGATATCGGAGAGACAGCAACAAGGGTTTGAAGCCTGGAGACAGTTGGTAAAGTTAGACATGAAGTGGAAGGGTTTTGGTGGGGAAGTCCCACGCAGGTCCCCTTATCCAGAATGTCAATGTGACGGTCCAGGTTAGCCCGGGCATCGACGGGAAAATTTCAGCCCCTTAATGGTGAAGAGCAGCCCATAACAATACCACTAGGGACTGGTGCTGCGCAGATCAAACGATTGAGGATTTGGGTGTGAAGCTAGCGGAACCAGACATTGCTACAGACAATAGTTTAGTAATGTAGGCATCTTGGAATGAGGGATTACCTAGACGAGTTCGTGTCTACGAGAAGGGATATCAAAGGAGGGTGTGGGCTCTGTACAGGACTCAGCTGGTACATCGTAGGAGGTCCGAGTACGCAGCTCACTTCCCTGTGACCCAGGGAAAAGGAGGGCTCTGGTATTACAGCGACTGAGGCAGTACTGGTTGATGGCTGATTGGTGTGCACGAAGGCCTGTCAGAGCCGCCAGTTTGGCATATCCGACAGTGAGCCGGTCCATAAACTATGGTACCCGGAAATGTAGTAGGGATTAAAGGTGACCAGCCGCCCCCCGAACACGAAGAAACGTATCGAGATTACTTGAACCACGTGCAGTTCCAGGGACGGACAGTAATTGGGTGCGACTCCCATGGAAACCGTGCCACCCTACGCTGCCCACTAAATTCAAGCAGGCACGGTCATTTGAATTCATTGTGAACAGCCTGGACCAAGAAGGGTCTGGTGGGGAAATATGAATGATATTAATAAGGAACACTTGGCCCTTGAGTCATCGAGAAAGGCCCAATGCCAGCCCTGGAAAACACCCATTATCTCACACTTGGCAGTCACCAAGGATTGCGGTACCCACTCCCATCAGAGTAGTCCTTTCAACAGTCAGGCTCGCAGGCGAGTCCCCGAGAGCCAACGTTGAACGACAGTCTGCTCACAGGGCCCTCCCTGACGCAGAAATTAGGCAGATGTGTTGTATGAGATTCAGACCGAACGGGAGTACGCCTATGCGGCAGAAACATTAGCAAAGCCTTCCTACGTATTGGTGCAGCCACAGGACGGGACTACACTCGTTTGTTCTTGAGGTTGCTAACAGGATGAGCCCAAGCAAGGGTATGATACCTATAGATCAGGGCATTGTTTGTTTAGTGTGCCACTAGTTCACCATTCCTATTACAGGCTACCATAGACTACCCCACCTTAGTGACTGTATTAGCCCACTTAAAGAATTACTAAGACCCTATTTTATGTCGACAACATGCAGGGTAACAACCTCGATGAAGCTGTTGATGGACAAGTTACACGATAGTCTAATCAGGAGATGACTCTCGGCTAACATGCCATTGAAGAGAATGGGTGAACCAAACAATCGCAACGTTGCGGGGCATGGAGGAACGTGACTATACTGGCTAACACAGAGCCTGAGGTAACAACGGTGTTGGGGACTGTGAGTGGGAAATCAAGAAAGAACAGACTTAGGCTAAAGAGGAAGCCTGATGGGGAAGGGAAGTGACCAGAGGTTTCCTTTGCTTGAGCAAAGTGCAGCACTGCCGGAGTCGTACCTTTGGGTTTGTTGATGTTTGGGGCTATAGGACCCAACCTGTATTTATAAGTAACATTACTCTGGAATACCTAATTATATTTGAATTGGATTGGGACTTTGCTCTAAATGTCAAAGGGACTGACAACCCTTTTACAGAGAGGAGCTGGGTCATGCCTATTTTTCTCAATATAATGGTTATACTATAACACATAAACACAACAATTTTAAGTAAGTAGTTTTAAAGTTGTAATATTTCTTTTTGTAAAATGTAAAATAAGGTTTGGTAGAATTGTGGTAACTGGAGAATTGTGCTTGGCAACAGTCTTTTGTTTTGGTGGGAGGAGCTTAGCCATCTCTCTCTCTCTCTCTCTCCCCTCACTGACTCACTCTCTCTGTGGCTGACCTTAAACCCGGCGGATTTTGGTCCTTCTTATCTTTTGGGGCATCATGTGTCTCCAGGGGGGGGTTTTTTAAATTAAGTTGGGCCACCATCCCCAGGGTGACTAAAGTGTGTCAAAAAAAGGGTTTTACCCAGAGTTATTCAAGAGAAAAGGACAAAATTTTAAAAAGGACACATGTGGGAGAAAAGCTTTGCGTGATAGATCGTTTTTTTTAAAAAGGAGGCTGTAATTGATTTCTGTAATATCATTGAGAATACAGTTAATTTTTATAGTAGTAGTTTAAAAACCCTGTGAAGAGGCTGGTGAAAGGGTATCAGAGACATAGGATGACACCTGAGTAGTATTCCCCCTAGACAAATAAGACCATTAAGTAAAAGCTACCCCACACTAAACAGTAGTAGAACCTTCCCTTTCAAAGAAAAACATACCCCCGAAACATGGGATTTTGACCGGGGAGGGTTATTTGACTGCTAAAAAAACTAAAAAATTCTTTGAATATATGCGGTAGGGGTAATAACAGTTGATGTTTCGGTAAAAGTTTACCAAGGTGGTGTCAGGGAAGTGTTTTTTTTTCATATATTAGTTTACAGGTTTTTTTTCTCCAAAGGTGGGAAGGTTAAGTAAAACATTTTTGTTGTGGTTATGGTAAGTGCTATGGCATAGTTACTTAAATTTGTGTTATTTTATGTCCCTGTGGGAAAACTTTGCCCACTGATACGGGTAGGGGAAAGAAAGGTTAACCCTTTGGGGTTTTTTTTCGTACATACGTTTAAAAACCGGGGGGTTTTTTTGACTACTAGTACGCTTTTTTTCTAGGGGCCCTAAAATCCGCAAAAAAGGCTGAAAAAGCCAGATGGGGGAAAAATGGGTTTCTGTGTGGGGGGTTTTGTGCGCAGTAGGAAAAAAAAATTGGGCCCCATGGTGCATTGGGGGGAATTTCCCATCTAGTAACATTTTCCACCGTCCCCCTGCGGTAAAAAGTTCCTCACCCCTCGGCGAATTGGGACACTTTTTTTCCCCCAGTGCGTTCAATACAGAGGGAAGTGACAGTGAAGTGAGTTTCAAGGTTCTGGTGGGGTTTTTGACCGAAATAATGACCATAATATGGGTAATAGGAAAAAAACCCAGAAAACCCACACCCTTTCCCACCTCTGGTTTGGGGGCCGTCGTTCATTTGTACCAAAAATCAAAGAGGAAACCCCTATTTAAAAAAACCAGACCAGATGTGAGCTTTGGTGATGATAATGAAGTGATTTTTTTTTAACACAAATCTTCAAAACTTTTCCAAGAATGGAGGAGGAAGGAGGGGGAGGAGGGGAGGCAAGAGGAGGGGGAGGGGAGGAGGAGGAGGGGGAGGAGGGGAAGGGGGAGGAGGAGGAGGGGGAGGAGGGAAAAGGGAAAGGGGAAGGAGGGGGAGGAGGAGGAGGGGGAGGGGGAAAAGAGGGGGAGGGGGGAAGAAGAAGAATCGTAATGATAACAATAATACATATAAAAATACATAAATAATAATAAACATAATAAAAAAATACTAATAAAATAGGTAATAATAAATTTAAAAATAAATTTTTCACCCATGACAAAACAGATAAGGGGAGATAACTCTATAATGTGACGTTTGAGAGGGTAAATGAGGGTAGAGCTGATGCCCAAAAAATGAGTGAACATCTCCCCCCCTTGTTTTTTCTGGTATACTACTTTTTTGTCTGTCTATTTTCCTGTTGTCAAGCTCCCTGTTACCATTAGCTCCTGCCAAAAGGCCACAGACGCGTCATCACTTTTTCCACATCTTCAAGCAGAGATGCACTTGTCTGGGTTTCTTGGGTTATCCCAGGGAAAATTTTTCTATGATACTTTATTTATGCGTACCTGTGAACAGAGATAGACAGAAAATAAAAGAGGGGGAAAAATAATTAGTGAATGGAGGAGGGAAGCGCACCCACCCCTTTGTTTTGACGGGGCCCGGAGGGGGAAAGGTAAGAGCCAATATGTCACTTTGACAGTGTTTACTCCTTGAATTTACACTAGGCAGGAGGGGAGGAAGAGTAGGGGAAAGGAAGAAGAGGAGGGGGGAGTAGGAGGAAGGGGAATAAGGGAAAAGAGGAGGAGGAAGGGGAAATAGTAGGAGGAAGATTAGGGGAAGGGGGGAAAGAGGAAGAAGAGGGGGAGGGGGGAAAGAGTAGGAGGAAGAGGAAGAAGAGGAGGGGGAGGAGAGGAAGAGGAGAAGAGGAGGGGGGGAAGAGGGGGAGGGGGGGAAGAGGAAAGTAGGGGAAGAGGAAGAGGGGGAAGAGGGGGGGAAGAGGGGAAGAGGAAGAAGGGGGGAGGAGGGGGAAACACTAGTACACGGGTACTGTACAAAACATTTCTGTCTGTCTATTTGTTGTCTGTCAAGCTCCCTGTCTATTGTCTTCCGTCAGCTCTCTGTCTCGAGAGCCACAAGACTGTGTCTCCTTTTTACTCACACTTTCAAGAAGGTATGATTTTGTCGGGATTTCTTGGGTTATCCTAGGTAATTTATACTATGTTACTTGTATTTTGTGTCCCGTGAGACAGAGATGACAACAGAAGAAAGAGAGGGACAGATTGAAAGAGATAGAAGGGGGGAAAAAGATAAAACCCTTTTGTGTTGAACCATGTTTCAGATTTCCCCAAAAAGCTGCAGAACTAATGGGAATATGTTCGTGACGTATTTGGTAATATATTATAGAACAATAATAATAAACAATGTTTTGTATTGTTTGTTTTTGTAAACAATTTTTTTAAAAAAATATTGATAATTATGTTTGTGTGCTTATTGTGTTTTAACACAGTGTATTAGTACCCCTTGCCCTTTTTTGGTCTCATAGGCCACATAATTATGTGAAAAAATAAAATAGTGAAAAAAAAAAACAAACCTTCAAATACAGTAAAACAAAATTTACCCGGGTTAGCGGAGTCGCCCCGGGTTTCCCCTACCGGGGTCATTTTTGCAAACTTCATGCATCCATATCTCCGTAAATATTGATGGTAAAATTTTTTGAAAACCCAAATTTTTTGAAAAAAAAAACTTATTTTTTTAAGAAAAAATAATTTTTTTTTTTTTTTTGAATTGGCCGACCCGAGAACGAGTTTCGGAGAGGGCCCGTCGCCCCAAAGGGTTAAAAATAAAAACTTTTCAGAAATAGTCTTTGATTTTTTAGGGTTCAGGGGAAAAGGAATAATTTTATCATAAACTGCCCGTTAACGTGAACAGAGGGATCACCTACTCCAGGTGATATGGGAAAAAGGGGAGAATGAACTGAAAAAAAGCTGTACAGAGGCTGAAATGAAATTAATGAAAATAAGGGGGAAGAAATCAAAGGTTTGGAGGGTTTAGAACAAGATGAGCATATTTAACAAAAAAAGCTGCAAATTTTTTCCCAAGTTTACAGGGAAGTGACCCAGAAGTATTTTTCTTTTTTTAAAAGACTGTTGGGAGAAAGGGAGGCCCAAACAGAAGTGGGCTACCCTGTTGCACAAAAATTTGAGGAAAAGGATTCAAGAGTAGAGATTTGGGAGGGGAAGATTTTTCTGATTAGATAAATTAAAGGGGAAGTTTGCTTGCAACCAAATGTCCCCCTGAGAAATATAGGCAAAATTTCAGGAATCAAAAATTTCAGGAGGGGCAGCCCTTTAAAAGGTTTTGGGAATGAGAAATTTTCCCTTTTTAAGAAATGGGTTTTTTTAAAGGAGTTAATAAAGACTATAACAAATTAGTAGTCTGAGGGTTTTCTGAGGAATTGTACAATAAAACCCCTGTTGACCTCAGAGAATATTTGGGGGACAAAAACCCCAGAAATCTTTCAAGCATTTGGATCTAGGGCCCGTTTTTTGGGCTCGCAGGAATTGAAGTAAAAACAGTCATGCTGTTTGAAAATTTCCCCACTCATTCAAAAACCTTTTTCCCAAGTCTTATGGCAAAAAGGGAAAAGGGGAAAGAATTTTCGGGAAAAAATGAAGGCTGAGGTGCCCTATAAAATAGAAGGAAAAGGTAAGTCAGTGGAGTTAAAAGTTTACCTAACAATCAGATAATGTTTCGGGTTCCTCGAGTAAAAGACCAATCCTACACCAAATGGTAAAAATACCTTTAAAGATTTTTATTGTTACTACTGAAAAAAAAAGGGGACCATCAAAAGTTTGCTGTCAAGGGGGCGGATGGGAAAAGGGGAGGAACCCCCCCAGAGGACTTAACTGCAAAAAAGATACACCATTGCCTCTTTTGGTCTTCAAGGCAAGTGAGGGGGAAAACCTTTGGTCTGACCCCGGAGGTATATTTTCTAGAGGCCCAAAGTTGGTTTGCAAAGGGTAGGCAGATTTGGAACATATTTCCTTGAGAAAAGGGTGTAGCACTACTCTTTGCACGGCGGGTGCTACCGTGTCAAAGGTCCCATACGGGGGTAATAATTGTTGAAGGGTTTAGGGTTCAAAAAAAAAGGGAAACCCGGTCAAAAAATTAGGGGAAAAACTACATACCAATTGGTATCCCCTGTAGGACTCAGATGAAATCCCTTCAGGGGTCGACCTCTTATTAGGAATATGTTAGGGGCCGTTAGACAGTGGGAACAATTTTTGGGGGGAAAACCCCAAGTCCCAAATGTTGGGGGAAAAAGGCTAGGAAACCCCTGCGCCCTTTCTCCCTGATGGTTCCCCCCAAAAAAAGTATGGTCTTTGAAGCTCCAACAGTCTTATGATATTTCTCATGAGGTGGTGAGGGTTTAAAGTTTGGTAAAATTGCTTTCGTGTTGAACTGCGTCAACGAAGAAAAGGATTTTCCCAGCCAGGCTGAGCATAAATTGGAGAATGGATCAGTTAAATAGTGGAGAGAGCTGCACCTGCTAGGGTGCAATTAATTTCTGTGCAGGAAAATGTCGCTGTTTGGGGAAGAGTTTTTACATTTTAAAAAAAGTGTTTTCATTTCAGGGGGGGAAACTCTTAAAAAGAATTCACCTCGTTTGCAGTATGAGAAGGGAACAGGGCTTTTCCCCCAGGTGGGATGTAAAAGGTTTCCAGGCATTTCTTCTGTTCCTGTGGGAGACTGTCGAGGATTTTGAGCCCTATCTCCTTTTCAAATTATGGGAAATCTAGGAAGTATTAAACCTGTTCCCCTTCAGCCGATTTCGCATAGGTGAACCCTTCGCAAGCTGGTAGTGGATGTCTTTGGCCCACTCCCAAGGACCAGAATGGGAAATAATTTTTTTTACAACAAAAATTTCTCCATACCAGGTACCTGGAAGCAGCCCCTCTCAAAGAAAACTGCCTTGTGTCTTAAGGTTTTTTGATGAATTTCTTTTTTCATGTTGGTTTTCTTCAAGCAGCACAAACAATAAAGGGGTCTAACTTTACCTAAAAAGTTTTTTAGAAATTTTTTGAAGGGACTAAAAGTAAGCCTCAGTGTTAAACTTGTATATCTCCATCTCAAGGGGAAAAGAAAAAATTACAAAAAACCCTCAAGACATGATGAAGCCTTGGTATGACAATACTAACAAGGGTGAGGGGATCCCTTTCTTTGTATTTGCTGAGTGGGGAAAGCACTCGGATCTTGAGCTATTGGTTTGGGGGGAGGTGGTGATGCTCCCCCCTGGGAGCTTTTTTCAGTTCAGACACTGTTTGACTGTATGAGGTGGAAAGGGGTCCCAGTAAACGTGCCCTCAACCAGACCAGGATGATGATGGGGGGACCATAATGTGGAATGTACTTTGGAGGCTGGAGAGGAAGTGCGAACTGGACCAATTCAGGGAAAAATCTGTATGCAAGTTGCTGTGAGCGAACAGTTGTGGGGGAAAAGTTCCCGGGGTTAGATAAAAAACCCCACCCCCCAAGGGAAAGAAAAGAATGAGTATGTGTCACAGTAACGGTAAAAGGGTTTAAAGTTTGCAAAAAATTCAGAAGACCAATGTTTTAATGGAATGAAAAGGGGCTGAAAACAATAATCGTAAAAAATACAAAAGTGTTTCAAGAAAAACATGGGTAAAAGATTTTGGGAAATGCTGTTGGTTTTAATGAGAAAAAAAGTTGGAGAGTTGCTCAACCACCTTGGAACTTTATAAAAAATTGGGATTCAGTAATGGGGAAAGTTGAAACTCAATGAAGAAATTGTTAAGGGCGAGCCCAAATTCAACAATTTTTTTGTGGGAAAAAACTGTATGAAAAAATTTAGATGGAGGAGAAGTGAAATTCTTCCCCAAAACCCCTTTGTAGGTTTTGGGAGTTTGTGGGCCTTTTTCCATGCTTCATGGTTTCCCCAAAATTTGTGGCCCCGGGGGATAAGCACTGTACCACAAAATCTTTAACAACAAGGTTTACAGGGTTGAAAGATTTTAAATTATGCACTAAGAGATGCAAACATTTTAAAAAACTAAAAACAGGGGAGGAAGAGTGATTTCCTGGCCTGTGTTTCAGTACCATTTTCATGTTTGTAATTAAATTGTGCTCATTTTGTGCTTAAAATTTGTGTGAGAGATGGAACGTTGGTATTTGGGTAAAATTAATGTATCCAAATTCAAGATTTTTTGTGTTTTGTTGTTTTATGAAATTTAAAATTTTTAAAGGAGCAACCTTAAAATTTAAAGAAAAAATTTTTTTTAAAAAAGAAAATTTTTTTTTGGGGTGGTATTACATTTGAAAAGTCTCAGGACTCCTCCTCCCCTTGAAAAGGACAAAAAAAAACCTTTTAAAAAGGGGTTTGCCACACCTTTTTTAATTTTTAAATTTAAAAATTTTTAAAAGGGAGAAATTTTCTGGCTCCTCCCCCGGTTTAGTAAGCTTGGTACTTGTCCTAGTTTTTCTTTTTCCTGTTTTTTTTAGTGGTTAACCTTAGGAAGCTTTTTCCTACCCGCCAAATTTATGTAAATTAAAAAAGGGAGAGGGTGGTGTAAGTAAATGTAGTTAGCATGGTTTCAACCTTTGGGTTTTCTGAGGTTTGGGGTTGTGTGTTGTGTTTGGTGTGCTCTTAACAAAAGGGCCCCCCCGGGTTTTCCTTTGTGGGGGTTGGAACCCCCCCAAATGTCATTCTTAAGTTTGGGGGATTTTTTTTGGGGTGGGAAAATCGGGAAAATGGGCTTAGGCCGGAATGTTGGTCGTGGTTTAACAAAAACCCCACGTTTGGTTTTTGGCCCCAATAGGCCCTTAATTTTTGGAAGTTTTTGTGGTGTAAACCCCGATGGGGTTGGGTTTTCCCCACTTTTGATCGGGGAACCGGGTCCAGTTTTTTTTGGAAAACCGTGAGAGGCAAAAGGTTTTTGGTTTCGGGGGGTTTCAAAGGGCTTGTTGCAATTTTTCATTGAAATGTGTATTGTTTTTAAAAGGGCCCCTTTGTAAATTTCAATTTTTAGTAAAAGGGTTGGTTTTTAAGCTTTTTAAAAAATTCTGAATCTTTTAAAAACAGTTTTAAAGGAAGAGTGTTTTGTGCAGGAAATATGTAGCATTTTAGTTCTTGTTTACCGCCTTTAGACTTAAGCAATATCTTTTTACTAGCCCTATCCCGAGGGGCACGGCTACTTTTGTAGATTCGTTTTGGGGGTGGGGGGGTTATGGGGCTATAGGACCCCAAATTATTTTTAAGTAAAAAAGTTACTCTGGAAAACCTAATGTATTGAATTGAAGGGGCTTTGCTCTAATGTCAGAAGGACTGACACCTTTGATGAGAGGCAGCTGGGTCAAACTATTTTTTCAATATAATGGTTATACATAACACAAACCACAATTTAAAAAAGTTTATAAAGTTTTATTTTTTTTTGTAAAAGTAAAAATTTAAAGGGGTGGGAGAATTGTGGTAACTGGGGAATTGGTTTTTCAACAGTCTTTTGTTTTTTTGGGAGGGGTACCCTCTCTTCTCTCTCTCTTCCCTCCATGACTCCTTTCTGTGGCGACCTTCAACCTGCAGGATTTTGGGGCCCTTTTCCCCACTTTTGGGCATCGGTGCTCCCGGGGGTGAGTTTTATAAATTTAAGTTGTTTTTTTGGGCCCCCATACCCAGGGTGACTAAAGTTTTGCAAAACACTGGTTACCAGAGTTATGTCAGAGAGAAGGAAAAATTTTAAAAAGTACCCATGTGGGAGAACACTATGCAGTGTGTGCTTGTTTTGAAAATGTGAGGCTGTAATTGTATATTCTGTCATATCTATTTAGAAAACGTTTATTTTTATAGTAGTAGTTTTCATAACCTGTGAAGAGGGTGGGTGAAAAGGGACAGAGGGCACTCAGGGTGATACCTGATGTAAGTATTCCCCCCAGACAAATAAGAAAATTAAATAAAAGCACCCCACATAGAACATGTAGTGGAAAACCTTTTTACAAATAATAAGGGACAAACCCAAAGTAAATTACACCCCTCACCATTTGAGGGAGGACTAGTGAACAGACCCGGGGGCTGAAACCTAGGTTGGGACGACCCACTGCCAGAAACAGTCTGCCAGGAGTGGGGTTGGTTAACAAAGACCCAGCGAATTGCACGAGTTCCATTCCCCCGGTCCTCGGGTGCACCGGGCGGGATATGACTTTCATCTTCTGTGACCCCCCTCCCGGGCCCATGGGGCAGTAGCGTATTTGGTGGCCGGGGACCAAGTCAATCTGGTCACCAGCGTGCGTGGGTGACACCCCGAAGGATTGCTCGATCCCAAAGCTAGAGCCACGGGATGTTGTGGGAGCAAGATTGGGTAAGTACGTAGAGGGGTGTTGAGTATCTGGGGTGAGACACACCTAGTATGGACAGACTGGAGGTGGCCTTAAGTGGGTCAGAATGAAGGTCTACTCCCTATGTCGGAATCGGGTAAAGGAGATACGGGAACTCAGTCAACGTAAACAATTTGTATGGCCTACAGATAAAAAAATACCCGCCCTGATAACCCGAGGGGTAACAACAAAAAGTTGAGAAAAAAGCGAGTTTTGGGGTTCAAAGGCCCGACGGTTACCGGAAAGGGTTGGGGGCCGGAGCAGAAATTCGTGGAGACAATAGCAGATAGTACATTTTGGGGGGGGAAACACACTGAATTATTTGACCCCGGGCGTATCCTCGTGGAGAAACTTTAGGAGTCACGGAAATGGTATTTCGATTCGTGGGAAAAAAGGGCTGCATGAAAAGGTAACCAAAGGTCGACAGTTGTCTCTAGGGGGGTCCCAGAGATTTTTGGATAAGGCTACCAAAGGGGGGGGGTTTTTCCAGGAGGCTGGAAGTCTTGCGCCCCCGGCAGCAGGTTAGGGTCGGACGTGTGTCCAACGTGACGACTCGGGAAAACAGAAATTGGTTCACTCATGGGTTGTTCCTAGATCAGCGGGGCTAATAAGATGCAGGGGAAGAATAAAAAAACTCTGAGCTAGTAGGGGGCCAAACATCCCGTGTCTGGGAAAGGGGGGATGGGGGGAAGGCTATTTGATAAAGATGCCCATCAGAGGCCTTACTGGGGGGTTTGGAGATCCCCTCCCCTGCCTACGTCAGAATTAGGGGGTATTGAAGGGTCGAGCTGCCGTAAAAAGGGTGCTAAAGAGTTGCACGGTCTGCGGCGGTCGAGGGGGGCCCCTCCCTCCCAGGTTCCACCCCCGCTGCCTCAGGAGCGGGTACAGATGAAGGCCCTTTGAGATGTGGGAATGGGAATATGGGGGCTATCAATTAAAGAACCAGGAGACGTTAAGGGGGGCCCCTCAAAAAGTATATGTCTGCCTGTTTACTTGTGCCACTACTGAGCGGTGCTTTGGGTTGGCAGAAGATGACAACAGAGACTTTCGTGAAGTTTTTCAGGAGGTTTACTGCCAGATTTCTCGTCCCCGCGATTGATTATCTCGGACAATGGCACAAGTTCAGGGCGGCCAAAATAAAGTTTTCAGGAATCTTGGGCAACGGGAAGTCGAGAACACTGAAGGAATAGGGGGAGTGGAGGTTCTAGCCCCCAGGCACCCTGGCAAGGGGGTTCTAGAACGCATGGTGGGCACAGTCAAAGATGCTTGGGAAAGGGTTTGCAGGGCAGGAGGGTGAGTGTGATAATGAGGCGTGTTAGTTGAGATAGAGGCAAGAGTTAAAAACAGGCCTCTGCCCTCGTACAAAATGGGATTTTACGGCAAAAAGTCTCCCCCCATCACATGCTGTTTGGGGGGAAGGATTTAGCCCCTTTCCCCCAATTTTTGGTCAGTTTTTCCAAGGAGTGGATTATTTGGGCCAGATGGTCCCCCCCCCCAATGAAGAACTCACAAACCAAAGATGGTGAACATCCTGGACAAATGGAACCGGGGGGGCGAGGGATTATTGGGCAACCTTGCGGGAACTTTTATGGTGCCGACCCCCGGGGAAATAAGATGATGCTAGTGAAGGGGGGCCTGGTGCTAGTAGAATCCGAGGGCCCGGGCTATGGCCTCTTGGCTGGTAGTGTAACCCCCAGACAAGGCTGGGGGTTTTTGGTGGTGGGAAAGTGAGAATGAACGGTGTGAGATATAAGACCCCTCAACGGCTTTTGCCTCTCGAGGTCCCCCACGGGGGGACCGGGGGAAAGAGAAATCAGCCAGGGTTGACGGCGAGCGGCGGAGACCCCTCAAAAGGCGCTCAAGTCCGGGGCCCACTGGGGGGGGCCTGCGGGAGGCAGACTTGATTTTTAGCTTAGCGCCTACCTTCGCCGGCGGGGGGGATGTGGAAATTTATTTTGGGCCAATTGTTCCCCAGCTCGATCCCGCATGGCCCTCTGGTTGTCTGAGCCGAGGGCCCTTAAACCCCCCAAACAAGGCATTTCTGGTTGGCGGTTTTGGTAAGCTTTTTTAATTTTTAGATTTTCTTCAGGGAAAGGGGTAGGTGTTTTTTGGTGTACATTAATATTGGGGTTTCAAAAGGATTGTAGTAATGATAGAGTGACCTAAGACCTTTAAAATAGTAGTAATGGCCCTAAGTAGGCAAAAAACTAGGATAATTTGCTAGGGAAATTGGCAGCCCTAGCTGAAGGCGGGGCGAGGGCACAAAGAAGAAAAGCGCCTTCTTCGATAGACACGACTGGAAAGCGTGCCCTGAAACCCCCGGCGGCGCCCCCACGTGTTTCACATCTGGACGGGGAAAAATTTGGGAGAGGGGCCCCCGATTTTAAGTAGATGTCTCCCCATGCCCCTACGTAAGACGAGATACACCTTTTCCCCTAGGTTTGGCCAGTGTTTTTTGGAGATTGTGGGTTGAGTTAACTGGGGCTTGGCATGTAAGAGAGAGCATGCCCAGTAAGTACCGTGTCTCAGGCCGTCCCGAAGTAGTGTTGAGTCGGGTGTTTTCTAGGGGGGTACATACCTCTTGGATATAGGAATTTCTGAGGGCAGGCAGGACACTAATAACGATTGAATATTGCAGGAATTAATGTCCCGGTTGCACGTGGTTTCCAAGGGGGAAATCCAAAGGGGGTAAAGCTAGGTTGGAAGTTTAAGTCAGGATTATGCTGCACACCAAGTAAATTAGTCCTTTTTCGGCTGGGTGAGGTTTTTGCAATAACAAACATTTGGAAAAACTGTTCATAAGCCCCTTGTGGGCGGGTACCCCTCAGAGCTCCGTGTCAAAAGAGTTTTCCGGGGAGGGGACTCACTTTGGGGGCAGTCCACACAAATTTTCACAAGGGCGTTTCTTGTACTGAATCGACAGCAAAATGGGTTCTAAGAAAAAGCATGGTTTGGGCGACTTTGGAAAAATGGAATTACCGAAAATGGGTCAAAGTGGGGGAAATCGCCGATTTTTTAAACGCGCTGAGGTCGCTAACTTCGCGAGAGCATAAATTTCCTCAGTTTTTTTCCCTCAAATTTTGTTTTTTTGGGGTCTTCAATCGGGGGGAAAAATTCTCTATCATTTTTTAAGAAAAAAAAATTTTTTTTTTTTAAATTTTGCGACACCCGGGGGACACCT
>NW_026474852.1:0-10747 GCF_026875155.1 Cherax quadricarinatus
TTGCTTCCTCTGTCCCTGTTTGAAAGTCCCTATTTTTTATCTTCCTTCTTTTTACATATAGATTAAAGTTTTTTATGCAGTGGGTGTTGTGCTGCTCCAACAGTCAACACCCACTGACATTCTCCATCCTATATGTTACAAATTCATCTAAGCTTAAAACGACCCCCAGAAAAATTATGCCACTATTGAGAAAGAGGCTCTAGCTCTTGTGGTGTCCTTGGAACATTTTGACGTTTATTTGGGCACTTCCCCATTTAAAATTAACGTTTTTCAGACCACCAATCCACTCAACTTATATTAACACTATAAAAAGAAAAAAATTTGCTAGGATCATGAGGTGGGCCCTCAGAACCCAAACCCTTTATTCTATTTGTAAAAAACACATAAGTGGTCATTGTAATGTAATTGCTGATGCTCTGCCACGTCCTTAATAATTATCAGTTACATTAAATTAACGTAATTTTATGCCCAAATTCCTTTTGTTACTTGCTATGTCAAATTCAGTAGAGTAATTTAAAATCCCTCCAGCCCAATTAACTATATATACTCATGTCAATTATTATATTTATATATCACAGTATTGATATGTGTGTAAGGAGACAGAAGCTGAGTGTTGAGTGGGTAGTGTTGTGTGGGCGATGTTACTGCGTGTGGCGCAACACTGTCCTGCCGCAGACCCCCCCTCACTACACACCTTAAGCTGTTTCATACTCAGATGTCCATACTGCATAGCATTCCACAACCACTACTTAAGAGTGGAATGCTGTCTCCTGTCTATAGCACAAGACTATTATGCTGTCTATGCTATCCTGTCTCTACACTGATGTACATAACCATGAGTATGCAGAGATACGATACTGTGTACTGCCCTAGTACTAGGGGCATATCTTAGTGTATAGACGCTGTGAAATTATAGAAGTGCTTGGCACAAGAGTGACTCTGATTAATGTATATTATATTGTTATTAAAGTAACCTGAGTAATCAGTAATAATGTGAAAGACATTAATGCAACTCCTAGTGCGACCGTTTGTCGTGTTGGGGGGGTGTTGCAACCCCTGAATGGGTTGCAATGATTAATATGTATATATATATAATTATTACCTTTTCATATAATTTTATATTGCTTATATTTGCGATAATAGCTAAATCGTAAATGTATTGCTTTATATTATTTGACATAGCTTCCTTTGATTAGGTAGGATGTAATATATTATGTGCTCAGTTCAAGTCTTGATTGTCTAACTACTGTAATTATCGCTTGTGGCTCGTTAGACTGCCGGCTTCTGTTTCTGAGCTGCAGCGATCCACGGAGCTATCACGTGATCGAGGGGGGGGGTGTCCTCGCCTCACCTGAAGTATTCAGTCTGGTCTAGACTCTGTTGGTGGTTGGACAGATTGTCTGTCTCATTATTATTGTTAGTTCTGGAGAGACTGTTCACAGAACATTGTATAGACTTAGTGATTTTCGACGTTGTACTGAGGTTGTGCGTCTCATAGACACTTAGAAAACCCCGGTCCTGAGTTTTGCTTCGGGACCTAATTTGTACTGGTTTCTTTTACGGGCACAGGGGGTTTTTTCTTTTTGCTAAAACTTAGATTCAGTAGTATGGGGGATTGTGTTTTTGTGGAGGACTGCAGATGGCCCCTATTTTAGTGTCGTTATTTTAATTCCTTTTTCCTGATTCGGGGTTTTGGGAATTGCTTTTTTTTGCTAATTGGGTTTAGCTTTCCCTTTTTTATTGTTCAAGCGGGGACTGTTCTAAATTTGCCATTTGGTAAAAGAATTATTTTGTAAAGGACTTTGTCAGCCCATTTTTTAAATCTAGTCGAGTCGGGGGGGAACATAGAAAAACTACTTAGAGCATTTAAACACATCCCAAAAAACTTACTTTAAATATTTTTAATAAAAAAATTAAATGTTAATGTCAGAGGGTATTTAAAGGGAAAATAATATGGGGGTGTTGTGATGGGAAACACGGCCTTATCTTTTGGCTTTATTGAACATAGAATCTTCTTATTACTTCTGCAAAAACAAAATATAAAGACTATACAAAAATAATGGTTTCTACAGGGATGGGGGTTTGGTTTTTGCATATGTCAAGAGAAAGTTAAAAATACAGGCCACATTTTTTAAACCACCATGTAAGTTTCATCACTAATATTTTAATATATATATATAGTTTGAGGGGGAAGAAAATCACCACCATGTGTTGGCGCCCATAAACACCCCCAAACTGTTTTTGGGTTTTTTAAAGGGGCCCCGAGAGGTGGGGGGCAGTTTTCCCCCTGCTGCGGGCCCCCCACAGGACCAGAAATCATTTCAATCCCCCCCTTTCCCTAAAATATCAAGACAGTAATCCCCCAAAAAACTGTTAGGGGGCCCGACTTTAAAACTCCCGTTTTCGACCCCTTTGGGAAACCTTCACCAGGTTGGGAAAATTTCCAGGGGGGTTTGATTAACTGTTTGGAGCAAACCCTTCTTTTTTCCCAAAAGGGGTAGTCTCAAAGGGGCTTTCCGGGAGAAAATAAGAAACCTTTCACATCTTTTGGGGTATTTAAATTTCCCAAACACAAAAGGGGATTTCAACTGGGGCTAAATGTCTTGAAGATACTGTAGTTTTTCCCCCTTTTTGGGTTTAGCGAATGGGGGCTAAGGGGAAATTAGCTTGCAGGAGCTCAAAACCTTTTCCCGCAAAGGGATCCGCCCTTTTTCATCCTAGGTGACTTTTTTCAGGGGGAACGGGTCCGGGAAATGACCTAACCAAGGGGGCCGGGGAGGCTCCCATAGAGGAAGACATGGGAATTTGAGGGGGCCCTTTAAAGAGGGGTTGCATTAGTAGCGTGCACAGCAATGATCTAATAGAGTGAAGGGGGCATCGGAAAGGCGGGTTTTGCCATGTTGAACAGGTAGATTGCGCGACTTCAATGTCATTGAAAACTCCTTTCCAAAATGGGTTCCATTGAACGCTCCACTTGCCATTGCCTTGAGGTTGTATTTTGTTCTGCTCCCAGGCAATCCCTTTTTGCTACCCAAAAATTTCCTGAATTTCGTTACTCTTAAACGGGACCCCCTTTCTAAAATGGATATAAGCTGCATACCAAAAATAGGGGAACAACTGAAAAAGACAACTAATAACAGTTAAAAAGCACCATTTTTCCCAAAAGGGGAATAAAAAGGGGAAAACCCTTTTGAATTTTTTCATTTACTATGCTAAGGAAAAACTTTTCTTTTTTTCTGCTTGGAAAGAGGTCCTTTAAAATTTCAAATTTTCAATCTTTGGGAAAGGCTGGGGGGGATTTTATAAATGAGTCTTCTCGGGGCTGATGAAATTTTTGGTTTGGGCACTCTGCGCATACTCTGCTGCTCTGATCACTTGTCGCAAACCTTCCACTGATTAGGGATGTTCTTTGTTTTGAAAAAAGGTACAGGCGGGGAAAATCCTGGGTGACACAAAGCCTTTTTAGAGCGTTTGAGAGGGGGATTGCAAATCATACTGCTGCTCCACAGGGGGGCCCTGGGAAAATTGAAATCAGGTGGATGTTCTCTTGGCCCCGGTCGGTACAGAAAAACAAAGTATCCCCCATATTTTCCTATCCTCCAGAAAAATATTTTTTGTCATTCTTTATCCTATTTTTGTGCTTCTTTCAAACATATACATCATGGACCGTTGGTCAGTTTCCTTATGGTGAAATGTCTACCATTTAAATAATGCCTCCGTGGCAAAAGTTCTATGGGGCCCTGGGCTTCCTTTTCTACAGCGGGCGTAACATTTCTCTGACCCTTAAAAAATTCTCAAAAAAGAAGGCTATGGTGGGTCCTCCCTGAGTTTAAGATGCAGAAATGGCAATGTCAGATGCAACCTTTTTTCCATTTTGAATGGTAGGACTCATCAATGGCTTAAAACTACTGAGTTTTCAAGGCCCCTGTTTGAGAGAAAAGGAAAAGGGCGGCTTCTCCCTTCCCTTTTTCAAAAAAAAATTTTTTTGGTAGCACCAAGGGGGCGGACTTTTTATTAAATAGTTGTAAAATCCATTGTGAGTAAAAAGAAAGAACCAAGAGTTTTTTGGGAGTAAACTTTTTGTTTTGAGGTTTGGGGAAAGTTCCCGTAGAGGTCGTGTGTTCAGGGTCTGGAATTTTTAAAAAAAAACCCCCCTTCCATCCCAAAACCCAAAGGAGCTAAGCCTTTTATTTAAAAAAGTACATTTTTCCCTATTGAACGGGTATTTTTCTTTTTGGGGCGGCTTCCAAAAAATTATAAAGGGTTTTTGCTTTCATGTTCCTCCGGGGGTTGGGGCCACAAAGGGAAACCCTTTATCTAAATACCCCGTAAGTTCCCATGATTTGGGCTCTTCCTGAATGAGGAATCCTTAATTCGTTGGAAGCAGGCTACCCCATGGTGCCCTCCCAAAAGGGGACTCTGGTAAACTGATACGGGCCATCACTACCCTGAAGCTGTTTTAGGGTTTATTTTCCCTTCCCTTATGGGGGACTTGATGATAGGCACTCTGTAATAAAATTGTGCTAAACACATAGTAGGGAGCAATTTTTTTTCATGTATCATAAATTTCGGGGTAGAGGGTACCCACCCAAGGTTTTAAAATTTGTTTTTGTCTCAGAGAAATCGATAGCAGTCTCCGTTTCCAATAACCATCTTAAACAACAAAAACCCTGTGCACCCCAAAAGGGGAATCACTGGGTTTTCTATAATACCCCCCTTCACCACCTCTGATTTTCTTTCCCCAATAAACACCCGGGATCCTCAAAAAAAATACCCGGGCTGACTTAGTTATATGGGATGGCAATCCCCGGTAAGTTTTGCAAACAGCTTTGGGGGGTTCTCCCTTTTTAAAGTAATAAGTCCCCGGGACAACAAAAAGGAGGCCTTCACCTCCAATTTTAAGGGGTGACACTCCCATGCAGTTTCCCTGAAATTCCTGCCCAAAGGAAAAACATCAAGCACATTTTTGGGGCAGAATAGCTAAATGTAATCTTAAATAACCCTTTCCATTAACTCTGAGTTTTAAACCTTACAAAACCCTAAGTCTGAATAGGGGAGAGATTTTGACCCATGGAAAGGGTTTACCAAATGAGTAAATTTTACAGTCAAGGAGTGGCTTTTAAAAAACCAAGTCAAGGTTGATGAAACTCCCCGAGCTCCCACAATCAAAAAGACCATCTACTTCTGTTCCTTTGATGAAAAACTTTCACAACTGCCCTTTTTCAGTGAATTTTGGGGGTAGCCGCAGAAGTCCCCTGTTGCTAGGTCGCATGATCACTGGGAATTGGGGTGGAGGCTTAAAAAACTCTTGTTGATGGATTAGCACGACATAACCCTTTAGCAAAGGACCCTTTCTTGGGCATTTATGGGGACATTGCTTCACGAGCAGGGCACTTTGGGCGTGGGTGTCTTGGGGAAAAAACACAAAGAAACACACCGTACCCGCTGCTAAATGCATTTTGGGCCCCGGTTTTCCCCGTAAAATTCCCTTGCAAGAGTCTTGGTCAGGGAAATTTCAGGGACTTACCACCGAGAAGGCTGGTGGGACTGTATACTTCAGAATTTTTCTGGGGTGAATTAGAGCTCTTGCCTGGTTTAAAGGCACGGGCCCAAGTCGAGAGTTTTATTCTCCAAAATTTAAAAGCTGCCCTTATTATTGGTGATTGCAGGCCACTGATAAAAGCATCCCGAAGGACTCTTCAAAAATTAAATGAGGGAGCTGCCAGCTTGGAATGAGTCCTTCCCCAAAATTTTTAGTGCTTGAAAATTTTTCCTCTAAAGGGTTTATCAATCTGCTGGGGGGCGAGTTTCAAGGGGAAAAGGGGTGCAAAATTTTTATTTGTAGGTTTAATAACTGGACTTTTAGGGTTTTTTATAGCATCTTCGTAGGGATTACAATCAGAAATAGCCTCATATACTTAAAGTGCCCAAAATTGATGAGCAGACTTTTGTTTAAAAAAGATCTTCCCTTTTGGAAGGGGTTCCCCAAAAGGGTTTTTGAAAAATCTTAAACCAGTGCTTCCAAATTCCCGAGCAGGGGTTGAAAAGCTGGGGTCACAGGCTAGCCTCCCAGGTTTCAGTAAACCTCCCTTTTTGTGATGTAGTCCCAAAGGGAGGATCACCCCCAGGTTGCCCAGGATTTTATGTTTTAATAAATTGTTGTGAAAGAAACACAGGCCTTATCTCTAGGCTTTTTTGAACATAAATCTTCATAGTACTTCTGAACAACAAAAAATAATGAAATACATCTAAAATGGCTTCTACAGGGGTGGGGGATTTTTCTTTTCATATGGGCAAGAGAAAAGTTATAACACAGGCCCCATTTAAAAAATCCCCCAGGGAATCTGAAACCTAAAATATATATAGATAGAGGTTTAAAAAACACACACCAAAGTAATTTGGGACCCCCTGACACAAAAACCAAAAATGTTGTTGTTGTTAAAAGGGGCCCCCAGAGGTGGTGCAGTATTAAACCTTCTGCTGCTCCCACAGGACCAGTATCACTACAAAGTAAATGTGGGTTTCCCGCCCCAAAAACTACTGTATTCCCAAAGAAGTTAAATTTTTATTTTTATTATTTTTAATTTAATTTACTTTGATAAAAAATACCCTAGCGATGGTCAATTAAAAATTTTTTTAAAAATTTTTTTTTTCTCTAGTTTGTAAAACCCAAACCGTTGTAATCCCAAAGCACTAATTTTTTCTTTCGAATTCTAAAGGATAATTGGACAAGGGTACTGATTTCTTTTTACGAAAAACCCAAATAAAAAGGGGTGGAGGGTAGAAGGGGAGTCCTTTCTTGTATTCACGGAGATCTCTAAGCTTTTTTGAAATTTGGTTTTTGTAAAAACCAATCTCCCTTTTGTCTAATTAAAAAAACCGTTTAAAATTAGCAGTCTTTCACCTAAGGCCCTTTTTGTTTTTCACCCTTGCCCTTCTCCTCTCGTTTTTTTACTACTTGAATTGTTTTTCATGAGGTTTCTTTTGAGTACCTTTCCCCTTCGCCTCCCTTTTGCGATGGCATCCTCAAAGGCCCCCTCCCCCCCCTCCCTTTTTCCCCCAAACCCCCCCTCAGTTTTCTTCCCAGCCTCTTGTGGCATAAATTTCGTCATCTGAAACGACGTAGCTGCTCGTTTCCTCGTAAACCCTTCCCAAACCTCCCGTCAAAGGGCTGAGGAAGCCCCACGGGGTAAAATCAACATCCACTTTCAATTTAGGTAAAGAAATTCTCTTTATTTCTCAGTCTCGTAGTCTTTTGCTGACCTCGTATTGTTTTACAATCTGGCCCCAAAAAGCCCTTTAGCTACGTCTTTCGTATACGGGCTTCCCCACAGATGGTGAAAAGGTCTTTTAAACTTCGCCCAATTCCTCCCTTTTTTAACACGTCATTGGGGGGTACCAATCAGCAGTGTTATTGGAAATGACTCAGGGCAGGGAGCTGAGGGGGGGTCCTCTCATTTCGAAAACTGTTCACCATTCACCCACAAACGCCACCCCTTCCTCGATGACGTGCCACTTCTAAGTGATAGGGGCACCTCTTCTTGCACGGGTTTTTGGTCACGCGTCTGTTCTTTTTGCATGCCCCACTTTGGTTACTCTCCACAAATGGGCACGTACGCCGTTGTCCAGGATATAAAACCAAAACTTGTCCTAAAATCTTAAGATACAGAGTGGAGGGGTTTTCCCCGAAAACTCATTTTAGGTTGAAAAGTACCTTCGGCAAAATGCGAGGCACCCATAACATTTTTCCCCTGTGGGCAGAATGCACAGTCCCATATTTCCAAAACATTTCTAAAAGTCATCTTCGTTCCCCTAAAAGGGGGACTTTCCGCAACTTTATCCAGGTATAAATCGAGCACGTCCACCAGCCCTTCACACGCACAGCGGGCGTAACGTCAAAACCCAACTCTTAAAAGGCTAACCCCCGATTCATACACTCGCACCCCCTCAAGGAAGGTTTCCTTGATGTTTGGTGGGGGGGCTTTTGATTTGGGAATTTGGACTGTGCTCCATTCCCCTGAATTAACCCTGAAGCCTTTACTCCCCCCCCGGCGGTGAAACCCTCCGGGTTTAGCGTTTCCCCCCTTGTTTAATAATAATAATACGTCGCAGCAAGCTTTCAAAATTTCTATGCGCTCCATTCAACGCTACCCAAAAAAAATTTCCCTCTTGAACCCCATTTTCCCCCCTGATTATCTTGGGAAAGAGTATTGAGCTGAAAGGTGAAATCCACCTCGAAGTGTTCAATACCAATAGTATAAGCGTCTCGTGACAAACCGCCATCTTAACCTAGTAATTTTCCAGCGGTGTCAACAGGACACAACAACACCCCTCGTCCCCAGTGTCGGGTTCTGAGGAGCATCAGGCAAGAGGGTTACTGGCCCTAGAGCGATGCAGACAATTTGCTCTTGGGGGGGCAGCTGGAGTTTAGTTGGCACATTTTTGGGGGAAGTTTGTTATAAATACTAAAACCATTAGGAACAAAGAGTATTTTCCCTCTCATGGCAAACTTGATTTTTTCCTAGGTTGTTAAACTGCTTCAAAAAAACCAGCACACTTTGGGCTCTTATCATGTTGTTTGGGAAAATCTAACCCGACGTGTGTGGCCCCCTACCAAACTAGCGGTTAAATGGTTAACCGCCGGCCGGGGCCCGGGGGACCATAAACCCATGTGGGGACGCTGGCGGTTAGCACAAATACCGAAACCCCGGTACGATCAAGCAGTAAAATAAGAAAACCCCTTTGTCATTATGGGATAATACGTTTTCCCGTTTTTTTACCAAAAATTTTACTCGTGGGACCTCACCGAGCTCACTAGTTTGTTTGGCCTGTTATTGACAGGCCTTAGTGAGCTTGAGATGGGGGGTTCTAAAACATAAAACTGCTTGAACGGGGTATCCCCCAGACAAATTTTTTTGGTGTAAATTTCTGGGCCTTTAAGGTTTTTACAGGGGACAGGTGTGTTGCACCACAAACCTACGTGGTAATGGGGCCCCGGGGTCTCGGATGCGATTGTGGGACAAACGTTTGAAGAAAGGTTTTGGAGTTGAAATGAACTGGGCTGGACCCTTTGTGTGCCCACTTAAGCAAGTTGATGGAGTTGTAAAAAACTGAGTTTTTGTTAGGACCCGGGTATTTTGTGGAACCTGAGAAGAAAAAGGGTGTCGTTGTGACACTAAAGAAGTTACGGTTTTTAGGTTCATTGAATAGTGTCCTGGGACTGGCCCCGAGAAAGCGCTCTTTATGGTGCAGGGTGTCAAAGGGGGGGAAACCCTTTGTGTGTGACGCAGGAAAAAGGGGGTTGTGTGACACGGAGAGTAGGAGCGTCATTAGCAGAGAAAAGCGTGCAAGGGGCACAGTTTGAGATGGGCGTCATTACAGGAAAAGGGGGTGGAGCACAGGGGCATCACACTTGGTAAGGTCGTGTGGGCACGGATCATTTGGTTCGGAGACCGGAGTTGGTTTTCCCTTTGGGTTTCCTGGAGAGAGCTCGGGGGGCAACCCCCCGCGACCCGGTTGTGACCAGGGTCCTGGGGGGGGGGATCAGAGCGACAACCGGGGTGTTACTGTTGGGTGCATGCAAAAACCAAGTACGAGGCACGCCCGGGTGATCAGGAACCCACTTTAGGTGCTTGTCCAGTGCCGCTTTAAGCTGCCCGGGGTCTGTTGGTAATCCCCCTTATGTTGTGGGGGCAGTTTACAGTCCGGGCCCCTGACACTTATTGTTTGGTCTCTTAAAAGTGCTAGGACCCACCCCCGCTTTTATTGGGGGGATGTTGCAGTTGCCAGTCTTTTGCTTTCGTGGGTTTGGATTTTCGTGTGCAAGTTCGGTTACTAGTCCCTCTAGGTTTTTCCGGGTGTACATAATCATGTATCTCTCCCGCCGCGTTCCAGGGAATACAGGTCAGGGAACCTCAAGCGCTCCCAGTAATTGAGGTGTTTTAATCTCCGTTATGCACGCCTGAAGGTTCCTGTAACATTTTCTAGGTCAGCAATTTCCCCCTGGCTTGAAAGGTGCTGTTAGTGTGCAGCAATATTCCAGCCTAGATAGAACAAGTGACCTAAGAGTGTCATCATGGGCTTGGCCTCCCCCGTTTTGAAGGTTTTCATTATCCATCCTGTCATTTTTCTAGCAGATGCAATTGATACAATGTTATGGTCCTTGAAGGTGAGATCCTCCGACATGATCACTCCCAGGTCTTTGACGTTGGTGTTTCGCTCTTTTTGTGGCCACAATTTGTTTTGCACTCTGATGAAGATTTAATTTCCTCGTGTTTTCCATATCTGAGTAATTGAAATTTCTCATCGTTGAAAATTCATATTGTTTTCTGCAGCCCACTGAAAGATTTTTTGATGTCGCCTGGCCTTGCAGTGTCTGCGATGGAAGGCACTGTCATTTCAGATTCGGGTGTCATCTGCAAAGGAAGACACGTGCTGTGGCTGACATCCTTGTCTATGTCAGATATGAGGATTAGGAGCAAGATGGGAGCGAGTACTGTGCCCCTTTTGGAACAGAGCTTTTCACCGTGGCTGCCTCGGACTTTACTCTGTTGACTACTACCTCTGTGTTTCTGTTAGTGAGGAAATTATAGATCCAAACGACCCAACTTTTCCCGTTATTTTCCTTTAGCCGCATTTTGTGCGCTATTACGCCATGGTTTACACTTGTCGAAGATAAGATAGAAAGATAAGATAAGATTTCGTTCAGATTTTTAACCCCGGAGGGTTAGCCACCCAATAACCCCAA
>NW_026474853.1:0-11582 GCF_026875155.1 Cherax quadricarinatus
TCACACCATTCACAGATACGCACGATATATATATACATACATCTAGGTTTTCTCCACTTTTTCTAAATAGCTCTTTGTTCCTCTTATTTCATCTATTGTCCATGGGAAGTGGAAAAGAATCTTTCCTCCGTAAGCATGCGTGTTCGTATGAGGCGACTAAAATGCCGGGAGCAAAGGGCTTAGTAAACCCCCTTCTCCTGTTAGACATTTACTAAAAAAGAGAGAAGAAAACTTTATAAAACTGGGATGCTTAAAGTGCGTGGATGTAGTGCGGATGACAAGGAAAACAGATGGGTGCTGAAGTTATGAATGAAAAGAAGTTGGATGTCCTGGCCTAGGCGAAAACAAAGCTGAAGGGTGTAGAAGAGTGTCGGTGGGGGGAATAAAATGGGATTAAATTGAGTATCTGAGTGAGTTAGAGCAAAAGGATGGGGTAGCAGTAATGTTGAATGTCAGATATGAAAAGGGAGAAAAGAGAATATGAATGTGTAAATTCAAGAATTATGTGGATTAAAGTAAAGGTGGAGCGAGAAGTGGTCATAATAAGCGTGTATGCACCTGGAGAAGAGAGGGAATGCAGAGGAGAGGAGAGTTTTGGGAAGAAGTTAAGTGAATGTATAGGAGCCTTTGAAACCAAGTGAGGAGAGAATAATTGTGGTAGGGGACCTGAATGCTAAAAGTAGGAGAAACTTTTAGAGGGGGTGTGGTAGGTTAGTTTGGGGTTGCAGGTTGTAAATGATAATGGGAGCCTTTGATTGAATTTGTATAGAAAGGGGTTTTAGTTATAGGTAATACATATTTTAAGAAAAAGAGGATAAATAAGGTATACAAATATGATGTCGGGCGAAATGACAGTAGTTTGTTGGATTATGTATTGGGTAGATAAAAGACTGTTGAGTAGACTTCAGGATGATACACAACTCTCAAACATGTTTATAGAGGGCCCACAAATATATCAGATCACTTTCTAGTTGTAGCGACACTGAGAGTAAAAGGTAGATGGGATACAAGGAGAATAGAAGCATCAGGGAAGAGAGAGGTGAAGGTTTATAAACTAAAAGAGGAGGCAGTTAGGGTAAGATTTAAACAGCTATTGGAGGGATAGATGGGCTAATGAGAGCATAGGAATGGGGTCAGAAGAGGTCTTGGGGGTAGGTTATAAAAAATGTAGCTAGTGTCTAGAGTGCTTCAGCAGAAGTTTTGTGGTTACAGGAAAGTGGGTGCGGGAGGGAGAGGAGCGATTGGTGGATGATGATCTGAAGAGGAGTAGTAAAGGAGAAAATAAGTTAGCATAATTGAGAAGTTTTTACAAGTAGAAGTGATGCAAGGAGGGAAGGTATATGGAGAAAAAGAGAGAGGTTAAAGAGAGTGGTGAAGCAATGTAAAAAGAGAGCAAATGAAGAGAGTGGGTGAGATTTTATCAAACAAATTTAGTTGGAAAAGTAAGAAAAAGTTTTGGAGGAGATTAACAAGTAAGAAAGCCTAGAGAAAACAAATGGATTTGGTCAGTTAAAAATAGGAGAGAGGGAGAGTTATTTAAAATGGAGGAGTATAGGGTATTGGGAAGATGGAGGGGAATATTTTGAGGATTGTTAAATGTTGATGAAGATAGGGAAGCTGTGATTTTCGTGTTCTAGGGCAAGGAGGAACAACACTCTTGTAGGAGTGAGGAAGAGCCGTTGTGAGTGTGTGGGAAGTTCGTGAGGCCAGTAGGTAAAATGAAAGGGGGTAAGCAGCCGGGATTGATGGGATAAAGATCGAAATGTGGTGATGTAGTTTTGGATGTGGTTGGTGCAATTATTTTAATAAATGTATTGGAAGAGGGTAAAGGTACCTAGGATGGGGCAGAGAGCATGCATAGTTCCTTTGTATAAAGGCAAAGGGGATAAAAGAGAGCTGCAAAATTAATAGGAGGATAAGTCTGTGAGTATACCTGGCAAAAGTGTACGGTTAGAGTTATTATTGAAAAGAATTAAGAGTAAGACGGATGAATTAGGATTTAGCAGATGAACAAAGGAGGCTTTAGGAAAGGTAGGGGGGTGTGTGGACCAGGGTGTTTACAGTGTAAACATATAAGTGAACAGAATTTTAATAAGGCTTAAAGAGGTCTTTGTGGCATTTTATGGATTTGGAAAAGGCGTTTATGAAGGGTGGATAGGGGGGCAATGTGGCGATGTTGAGGTGTATGGTGTAGGAGGATAGGTTACTGAAAGCAGTGAAGAGTTTTTACGAGGATAGTGAGGCTCAAGTTAGAGTATGTAGGAAAGAGGAAAATTATTTCCCAGTAAAAGTAGGCTTAGACAGGATGTGGATGTCACCGTGGTTGTTTAATATATTTATAGGATGGGGTTGTAAGAGAGCTAATGAGAGGGTCTTGGCAAGAGGCCGTGGAGTTAAAGGATAAAGAATCACTCATAAAGTGGGAGTTGTCACAGTTGCTCTTTGCTGATGACACTGTGCTCTTGGGAGATTCTGAAGAGAATTTGCAGAGATTGGTTGGGATGAATTTTGCTTTTAGGGTGTTGCCCCTCCTGCAATGAAAGTGAATTCAGGAAAGAGTAAGGTTTGAGGATAACAAAAAGATTAGGTGATTAAAGATTGGATATCAGATTGGAGGGAGAGAGTATGGAGGAGGTGAATGTATCAGATATTGGGAGTGACGTTTCGTGTCGCGGAATGGATCTATGAAAGATGAGGTGAATCGATAGAATTGTTGAGGGGAAAAAGGGTGAGTGGTTGCACTTAGGAGTCTGTGGAGACAAAGAATTTGTCCTTGGAGGCCAAAAGGGGGAATGTATGAGAGTATAGTTTTACCAACGCTTTTATATGGGTGTGATGCATGGGTGATGAATGTTGCAGCGAGGGAGAAGGCTGGAGGCAGTGGAAAGGTCATGTCTGGAGAGCAATGTGTGGTGTGAAGATAATGCAGAGAATTCGTAGTTTGGAAAGTTAGGAGGAGGATGCAGGATTACCAATACTGTTGTCAGAGGGCTGAGGCATGGGTTGTTGAGGTGGTTCGGACATGTGGAGAGAATGGAGCGAAACAGAATAACCTCAGAGTGTATCAGTCTGTCGTGGAAGGAAGGCGGGGTAGGGGTCGGCCTAGGAAAAGGTTGAGGGAGGGGGTAAGGAGGTTTTGTGTGCGAGGGGCTTGGACTTCCAGCAGGCATGCGTGAGCGTGTTTTGATAGGACGTGAATTGGGGAGGCAAATGGATAATAGTTTTTTAATACTTGACCGTGTGCTGTTGGAGTGGTGAGACAAAGTAAATTTATGAAGGGGTTCAGGAAACCAGCAAGGCCGGACTTGGTCCTGGAGATGGGAAGTACAGGTGGCCGCACTTGAAGGAGGGGTGCTTAATGTTGCAGTTTTTAAAAACTGTAGTGTAAAGCACCCTTCTGGCAAGACAGTGAGGACTCGTGAATGATGGTGATGAAAAGTTTTTCTTTTACGGGCCACCATGCCTTGGTGGGAATGGCCCAGTGTGATAATAAAATATATATATATATTTATAATATATATATTATATATATTATATATATATATACTTATATATATATATATATATATTTATATATTATATATATATATCTATATATATATTTATGTTTATGTCTGTCACTAAATGAATGACAAGACAGTTTAGTACTACATATCAGTGCTTGTGGGTGAGCTGGCTTGTTTTCCAATTTTTTAATATACATTCTTTCTGGCAAGGAACTAGGCACTGAGAATGATGTGTATGGATGCGCACTTATTGCCTCCTGCACTCCTTTTCATTCGAACAAACATGCTTCCTTGATCGAATTTGATTGGAATTCTCCTTTTCTCTGCCAAAATTGCACGCTTCGATGATGTGCTGATTTGCGGACACGAGAGACTAGAGCTACAATTCATCTCACCTTCCCCAGGGGTTCTTTTTACATTTTGTATGTTTTACATTTTGTAAAAGACTTGAAGGTGGGAAGCACACAGACCCCACTCACTGACATTGAGGTGGGAGGGAGTTTGCAGTTCTGAGGCGTCATCTGAAAACGTGTGTCAACTCAACATGAGTTAATAACAATGACTGTGTTTTCTCTTTTTTGGAGTAACACTACTTCGGTGGGAGACAACCTGCGTTTGTCAAAATATAAGAATTATATTATCGAGTCTATAGACCACAATGGTATTCATCTATAAAGCTTTACTTTTGACCAAAAGGACTGAGAAGCATAGAATGCAATGATTGCAATGATTATGTAGGTAGAGGGGTAGTTTGTAGTCTGTGATTGAATGAGGTTATGTGTGTTGCAAGAGTAAGAGTATAAACACGGAAAGTGAAAATATATCTCATCTTTCTTTTTTAATTACGGCGCTTAAGGTATCCTCTAGTTGGTGCTAGCCATCATGAGAATTATTTGGCATCTGTTCATTGCTTTTCTTTGACTTACATTTGCAGATAGATGCACGCAAAGAGCTTTCTTCTGGCAGTTGTTAGTTGTAAAAGCTTGATTTGCTTACTTGTAGAAAGTTCCTGGAATCATCGCCCTGCGCGTAAGGTCGCAGATCAGTCCGTCCTTTCCACGAGCTATTAGTCAAATTTTCTGGGTGCATCAAGCATGGAATTGCCGGTAGGCCTACTGTAGTGCTCCTCTATCAAGAAGTGTTGAATAAGAATTGAGTTGTTACAAGTGTCTTAACTATTGTTTGGTCATTATTCTTGAAAATGATTTGGTGGGTGGGGCATAATTTATATTGAATTACCATTTTTCTCTGAGGTCATATAATTAAAGCTACTTCTTTGTTTAGTGTGGTTTTCTACAACGATGCCTAGTTCAGTTTGATCTCGGTCCAAAAGAAGTGAAACAATGACCCTGTGCACCATTATTCGGCATTGTTTTTTTGTTGTTGATGCGGCCCAACAGACCTTCCTGTGTTTGACATCTTTATTAGTTAGATTTCGGTATGGAAACCTTGGTCACTTAAAGAATACATAAGAAATAAAACCACAGTATTATAAACGAGGAAAGCATGTACTGTTGAGGCGGCTGGTCATTAACTGCCGTGTCACCTTGCAGCAGGATCTGCATTGAGTTGTATCATTTGTACGCAACTGTCGTTGAAAGGATAAATTTGACAGGGGACGTTGTTCTAAAGTGTTGCTTTATTTACAGTGGCGGCCAGTCAATGTTGGATTCTTTTATAGATCGTTTTGTATTATTCCGCGCATGATCTATCATGAAACACAAGCATTGATGGTGTCGTCCAAGTTACACGCATTTCTATGTCTCGGACCCGTGAGGAAAGATTACTCTCGTTTCTCATACGCAGATTTTTTTTTTTTTTTAATTAATGCACTCATTCTATGGGGTAGTGTGCAGTTCTGTTTCACTATCAGGTTTGTCATATGAAAGGACGTAGATATAGTAGTTTATTGGATGTTGCTTTTGAAAGCCTACCGATACTGTTGGCCACTTCTCTCAAGCAAGTAAGTTAAATTTAAAGTACTAGTATACATAAGTATGATTGTCATACATCGGACAAATGGATTATTTCCGTTTAGGGTTCTTGTAATACTTAAAAGTTAAAAAGCTAGATGTAAAAATCCGTTTACAATAAAAGAAGATGCAACAGAAATATAAGTAAAGTGAGTTATTTACATTAACATTAAAAAAGAGGATTCCGTTTACAATAAAGTACAAGAATGTTAACTATACAGAATCACTCTCCTCCCTTTTCGTAGTTTCATTCAATAGGTACCTTTTAGCTCTCTTTCTAAAATGGCTTGAGCTTGGAAAGGCTTTGGGACACATGCAAGCAGTCGTTCAAACTTCTTTTGTGCTGTACAATCGCCGAGTAAAGCCCGACGACCCCCCGCGTACGTAGGTACTACAGAAATGAGTTCACTTCCCCTAGTATCATACTGGTTTTTGTTTCCGACCTGACAAACCTGGCGCAAGATATTCTGGACATGCTTGTTGATCAGTTTTGTAGATGTGGTTGCTTAGCTGCTTTACATGTCTTAAACATTCAGTATACCAGTGTTGTAATTCATCCTGGCTTATTTGCTCTTTTGGACCCAGGCCCAGATGCATCTCACCATTTTGTTCTGACTGATTGTAGTCTGTCTTATATTTGTTTTTCGTTGAAGAAGAGTACTAACAACAAAGGTTTCGTTGTTGGTATAGAAATGAGTTGTATTCATAACTCTGCGCCTGCAGTCTTATATAAAATAAGGCTTGAGTATGAGCGTGTGAGGCATGTGATGACGACTGGAATCTAAGAAGTCGCAGACTAGAGATGTTGATTGGCTGCTAAGAAAAAAACCAATAACCAAACTCTTTTGATGTGAGTATCCTGGTGTGAGTGTCTGGTCGAGTGTGTCCTGATGTGAGTGTCCTGGTGTGAGTGTCCTGGTTGTGAGTGTCCTGATGTGAGTGTGCTGGTCGTGGTGTCTTGGTGTGAGTGTCCTGGTGTGAGGCCATGATCACAATAAAGATTCGATATTGTTAATCTAGGGTTTTGGGTAGTCTTTGATATGAGTACCACACCAAAGACTGTTAAAGAAATTGCAAGCTCATGGTTACTGAGGGAAAAGTACTGTCATGGTATCGAATCATGGCCTCACCAATAGGAAGCAGAGAGTGTGCATAAATGAGTTAAATCTGGAGAGGAGATCTGTAGCAAGGGGTTTCCACAGGGATTCAGTTTTTGGACCGTTGTTTGTTTATAATATATATCAGTGACTTGACGAGGGACATTACTAGGTGATATGAGGCAAATTCGTTGATGACCACGAAGATAGGTGGATAATTTCGATTCAAACGTAGATGTCACAGAAACTTCAGGAGGATTTAGACAAACTGAATTCGTGCGTCAGAAAAGTAGCAGATGCAGTTCAATGTAGAAAATGCCAAAGTTCCAAGCTTGGAATGTTCATAATACTAACACCTATATGCTTAATAATGTAGATTAGCGTTCAGAATGTGAAAAGAACTTGGGGGTTATGGCAAGCAGCACCTTAACCTAGGCTTTATTCAAGAAGTGTAAGCAACAGAAGTCCCATCAGCTATATCACACGCTTTATACATCTTTAGTAAGGCCTCACCTAGATACCCAGCTAATTCTGGTCTCATATTACAGAATGGATTTAAATTTCGTGAGAAAATATTCAAGCGACGACACGAATGACAAATTAATTAATAGGCATTAGAAATCTTCCGATGAAGAGTGATGAATCCCCTTTAAATTACATTCACTGTGAGACGGAGAATGAGGGGTACAGACTGAGGTGTATAAGTGGAAGATGGGTATTAACAATGGGGAATATAAATAAGGTCTTGGAGGATATCTCTCCAAGACAGAACTCGCAATAATGGAACAAATTAGTTAAGTTTAGATTTAGATTTGGAAATATGGTAGTTGATGAGTGGAACAGTCTGGCCTAGTAGGGTTATTGATGCTAAACCCCTTGGGGTAGTTTCAAGCTTAGGTTGGTATAAATATATGAATAAGAGGGTTGGATAGGAGATGGACTGGCACGTGAGTAAATAGATTTTTCAGGGAGCTAACATGTTCTAGGATAGCACTAAAAAATGGAGTTGGGCAATCTTTCTGTTAGTGGGATAAGTATTGTAAAGGACTGCCAAGTACGGGGCCAACAGGCCTACTGTTGTGTTCCTCCCATTCTATGTTCATATGTCGTGAGTGTCCTGGTGTGGAGTGCCCTTGGGGTGAGTGTCCTGGAGTGAGCATACTGGTGTGAGTGTCCTGGTGTCAGTGTAGTATGGTGTCAGTTGTCTGGTGTCAGTGTCCTGGTGTGAGTATCCTCGTGTCAGTGTCTGGTGTCAGTGCTCTAGTGATCAGTGTTTCTGTGTCACGTGTCCTGGTGTCAGTGTCCTGGTGTGAGTATCCTCGTGTCATGTGTCCTGTGTGTCAGGTCCTGGTGTGAAGTATCCTCGTGTCAGTGTCCTGGTGCAGTGTCCTAGTGTTCAGTGTTCTGGTGTCATTGTCTGGTGTTCAGTGCTGACCTGCTCGGTGTGAGTATCATCGTTGTCAGTGTCCTGGCTGTCAGTGTCTGTGTCAGTGTCCTGGTTGTGGCCGTCTCATCGTGTCAGTGTCCTGGTGTCAGTGTCCTGGTGTCATCAGTGTCCTCGGTGTCAGTGGAAATGAGTAAGGTCATCTTCATTTCATGACGAAAGTAAAGGACCTTGACAAGATCTCCAAAAATTTCCGACATAAAACTAACTACCCTAGACTTCAAAAAAGAACCACCGACAATGTTCTTATATTCTACCCCAGGCCCAGACCCGCAGAAACTCCATGTTCCATAAGAACTGCAAGAAAAATCCTAGCACGTGCCTTAAATATTTTATGAAGAGTTGAGCCTAGACACGGGGGTCAAACCACAGGCTGAAAAAAAAGTGGATATAGTCATACTTCACATTGGTTGGATCAAAGCAAAGAGCAAAGAAACTATAGAGCACAGCACTAAAATTTACCATTATAAAAGTCTTTGAAAGAGTTTTAAGAAGGAAAATCACTAAACAACGTGATTCATAATAATTGCACAACCCAAAGCGGCATAAAGTTTAGAGCAGGTTTCTCCTGCCTCTCGCAACCACTGGATCACTACGATATAGTTTTGGAAAGCACTAGAAGACAAAATGCAGATGTAATTTACAGACTTTGCAAAAGCCTTCAACAAGTGCGAATATGGGTAATATCACCCCAAAATGCGTGCAAACGAAATAAATGGAAAAGTGGACAGATGGATTTTCAACTTCCTAACAAACCAGAATGTTTAAGAGTAATAGTCAACAGTTAAGTCAAAGGCTGTTACAAGGCACAGAAATTGCCCCCATCCGTTTCCTCTTCCTCTAAAAATATTTCATAGCGCCATGTAGTGTTTGCAGACGATAATATATTTGCATGAGTGACATCCATCGAGGACACTGCAGATCTCCAAGCTGATATACTAAATAAAGTCTCCATATGGACCACAGAAATCAATATGAAATTCAGTGGGGAAATAAATTTCAATTACTACATTATGGAAAAAATGATGAAATAGAAGCTGAACGGAGAATAAAACTAATTCAACCCACTCAACGAGAAAATAACGTGAAGAACTTATGAGAGGTAATGTTAGAAGATCTAAGTTCCAAGGACACAACAATGTCATTACCAAAACCGTGGTAAAAGTTATAGGAAGGGTAATGAGAACCTTCGAAACAAGGGATACCAAGCAAATGATGGTCCACCCTTTAAATTACTTGTTCTCTCTAAGATGAATTATTATATAAACATAACTAAGCGCTAAACCCATATGAGTCATACAGCGTTGTCTCTAGGCAGGAATATTGCTGACACAAAAAAGCCCCTTTTAAGGCAGGCAAAATTTAAAAGCTGAACAATGTATGGAGAATCTTAATTGCACGTATAAGGAAAGTCATGAAGCTAAATTACTGAAGTCTCTCCCATGTTTTTAAAGGGGGATTAACAATAGACCTGTGACTGTCTTCAAAAGGGAACTGGACAGCTTCCTAAAAACAGATCCTGATTAGCCGGGATGCGTTCACCCAGCAGAACGTTTGGTTGAGCAGACCCGATCCACTGGGAACTTGGTCTGGGACGGGCAGGGGGGGGGCGTTGCCGTCGGAACACCTCCGGGTAGGTGACCCGCATAGAAGTATCTGATAAAGGTATTGATAAAATAATCTCATAAAAACTGAATGCATTGAGGAATATCTAAAATGGAGTTTTCCTTTTGTTTTTAGTATTTAAAGTGTATTGATACCAGAGTCGACTTTGTTAATATGTGGGTTTTGATAGGGGAGGGTGTTTGGGCGATGAGCCAGGTGCATAAACATTTGAGGTTGTGCGATTATACCAGAGTTTTACAACAGTTGAGTGTTGTGCGTGTATGAACCAGAGTCATCAACATATCTCCCCCAAGTAATTGTATTAGAAATAAAAATTTGCAATAACCTTCAGTTCAAGGTTTTCCACAACAATGTTGGCCAGGGGTGTACTGCTTACTTCCCACGGCTAAGGCAAAAATTTCTTTTGGTTTTTACCAGGCGAGCACCAGACAGCCTGGTCCATGGTCTGTTCGAGAGTAGTGAAACCTCGAACTCTTCAAAAGTATTTCAAAGATTTTATATCGGAAGGAGTTGAAATTAAGGCACAGCCGATCAGAACTACGAAGTCGAGGTCAGACATGTCATCTGTAATTTCAGGTCAACACTGAATAAAAAACCCAGATCAAACATTGCTTCTTACTAATTATTTATCATTACATTATTTCAAGATTCACTTAAAAGTTTACTATACGTGAACGAGAAAGTCTTCAACGTCATGAATAAAGGCTGTTTTTTTTCTATATTCACAAAAAAAAAGGTAATCAAACACGTAAATATACCAAGGCTTTCTATCACTAAATAGATTTTTACCCAGTCGCTTCCCGGGAGGGATCGCCCCCGGGGCCCAGCCCCAGAACAGAGGTTTTCCTGATTATGCCTGATCGATCAAGCTGATAGTGTCCCCCACCAGCAGTTGCAAAAGGAAGTCTTTTTCCCACGGAGGGCCCGGGGTTCGTTTCCCCCGGGGCGGGTGGAAAACATTTGGGACACGTTTCCTTACACTGTTTCCTGTTCACCTAGCAGCAAATAGGACCTGGGTTTTTGTGACTGGGGTGGGTCGCTCCTGGGGGACAAGTTTAAGGACCCCAATGGAAAATAAGTTAACATCCCGATGACGCACGACTTTCTTGGGTTTCCTGGTGGCTAACCCCCCGGGGTTAAAAAAAATCCGAACGAAATCTTACTTATCTTATTTATCTTAAGAAGGGTATTTTAAGAGTATATATTTTTTTAAATTTCGAAATGGAATAATTTTATTTTACAGTATTGTATTTTTTTGGGCTGGTAAGGGGCTCTTGATCCCCAAGGAAAATGGTTACTTCTTCCCCTCCTGAATGGATCCGCAATGTTCCTCCCAACGGTTTGGGAGTTCCCTTGATTAAAATAAATAAATGTAACGAACCCCTTTTTTTAAAAGGCTGATTTTTCATAAGAAAAGTGTAAGTGCAAATTAGCCAAAATTTTTTCCCGTAATTTGAGAACGCAGCTTCCGGGCACCCCGTAACTTGCACTAGTGAGCTCCGCCCCCAGGGCGTCAGGGGTTTTCTGCCCCACCTTTGACAGTACATAAGTCTCCTACTGTTTCTTCAGCTTACATTGTTCCCCCGACTATGGAGCGAAATCTTCTCCGGCTGAAGGATTGACCACTCAAAACTACGTTTTTCTAGGGTAATGGACTGATTAAATCGTCTTACATCTCACGCTTCTGGGTTCCTCGTACTCGACTGAAACCTAAAAAACCTAACTGTTGCACATGGGATTCTTTTTAATATCTTTGTTATATGTTTTCCTCAAAGGAAGCTTCACTTCATTTTAGGTTGTGTTGTTTTAAAATGCAGATCTTATGAAAAAATTGGCTTCATGAAATAACAACGAAAGTCTCTTCTGATCAGAAATTAGTCACAGTGCTTTATTTTTTGGGTCATCCTAGTTTAAAAAATGTTTTTATATTAAATGT
>NW_026474854.1:0-10130 GCF_026875155.1 Cherax quadricarinatus
TAGTATGCCCTTTTTCTGTTAAAATTTAGGTACATTTAACTTTCTTCTTCTCGATATCAGATTTCTGTCTAGCCACAGAGACAGATTCAGGATTGTGAGTTTTCCTGGTAAAGGTACGAGAAGATACAGTAGCAGGTACATCAGGCCGGCAATGAGCAGCTGATTTAGGTTGCCAACTTCTAGACAATTTTAGTTACCTTTTTTTCTTTGGGGTTTTAGTACGTACAAGTTGTGAGAAATTTCATAATTGTCTGCTAAGGCTGCAGTTTCCAGAATATCCGAGGTAGTATGATCGATCAGATATTCTTGTATGTCCGCAGACATACAGTTGTTAAACTCTTCGTGTAGAAAACAACTGAATAAGGACTGTCGTATTTGGGTACATTAGCAGCTCAAAGACCATCTCTCAAAGCAACTTTTTTCTCACGAGCAAACTCAACACAAGTTTGATCTTGTCGTCGTTGTAACGTACGAAAGCCTCTTGATAACTTACAGGTAACAAGTTATACGTCTCTAGAATAGTTTGTTTAAACAGCGTCATAACTAATGTACTTAGCAAATGGAAAGCAGCCGTACAATTTGAGCTCTTCCTGTCAAGCAGTATGAAGCAATTGTTGCCCAGTGCTTAGTGGCCAGTTCATAGCACGACCTGGTTCTAAAAACACATCAAAATATTGTCTAATCATTTTCAAAAAAACTTAGGAAACCCAAAGGATGCAGCTTTCTGCACATTAAATGTGCCCTGTGATCTATCAGTCTTTTTTGTCTTAACAGACGAACTTTTTCTCTTTGGAAATCTTCTTCGTTCAATCTCCTCGTGCCTCTATTTGTGCAGTCTGCAACAAAAGGGAGGCGTTCAAAACCTCTCAAACTGTTCCTGAGAGATAGGACCATGGGTAATGGAGGAGTAGGGAAATTAACATGGTCTGGACGTCCTTAGGTGGGACACATTGGTCAGCCGTCTCTAGAGGTCTAGATCTGGTTAGGATAAGTAAATACAGGTGTAGTATACACTGTACTAGTTTTAGGCTGGGTCATCCAACCGCTACACCCTGTGCTATAGGTTTTCAGTGAGGGGGAAGGTGTGAGCGAGAACTGAGCTAACACTAGGCTCAGCACTAGCCTCACTTCTGCCCCTAGTTGCTTTTTTCTTCAATTTCACAAATAGAGTCAATATTTCCTAATTGTGACACTAGGCTTTCTGAATCTGAATCATAATCAGCATCCTGTATGAGCAGGAAACAATATATTTTTAATTAATGCTCTGACAGTTTCTGCGTGTAATTCCTGTTTTTACGTCACACCGAGATACTTTGGCTACTTGCCAACAGTCTGAAGTTTTAATGTACTTAACTCAGACAAAGTCAGAGTATCAATTAACTGTTTCACTTTGGCATACATCACGAAAAAAATTTGTACTACGAGAGAGTGATTATGGGAAACTATAATCCTAATGGGAATTTTAAGTGTTGGTTGTCTTAGAGCTAGAACTCATAAACAGTATTTCCATCTCCTTGGATCAAGAACTCAGTCAGGTACATACATCCACCTGGTATGTTGTACAAGACTAAACTCAAAGTCTTCAGATTAGGAAAGTACTCAAAACGTTTTGATCATAGAAGTACTAGTATGTCAAACTGGACAATTTCTCCAAAACCTTGGATCAAGAGCCTCCCGGACAGGCCCCCATTTGTTACAAAAAACGCGATTCTAAAAGCTTAGAGATCTCCAGTGAATACTAGAAAGGGCTGCCCTTCTAGCATCCACCTGTTACTGGTTTTCGTACAAGTAGTCATACCTTGTCCAATATCCATTAAAATTCAGTATGTTAATAGGCTTTAGATTACAACTGTAGGCTACTAACTAGAGAAATTAAAATTTAATAAATTTATTAAGTAAAGTTGTCTAAGGTATATTATCAAATTTAAAAAAAATTACAGCAATCAAAATAAAATCAATCTCTCGAGTTCAATATTATTGTGCTGAAAGCACATATCACATTTAAATTCTTAAGTACCGTCAGGTACATTAACATTTAATAAGATATTACAATATGTACAAGTGTGGTATGCTGTAAGTGCTCTTAAGTAGTTAGCTATGTCTCAAAACTCGAATAAGACTTAAACAAGTGACTGACAAAGTCCTCAAAAAACTAACTTCTTGACCGACTGGCAACCCGAACAGGTCTGCTTGAACAACAAAGAATGCTAAGCCCAATACAATGCAATAAAACAAGCGACTGCGACACAGAATCAGAAAAAGGAGATAATAAACCGACACTAAAATAGGGACCATCTGCAGATCCTCCACAAAAGTTACAAAACTCCCATAATACTGAATCTTTGTTCAGCATAGTAAAACTGTGACTGTGACAATACACAGGAACCAGTACAAAATTAGGTCAGAAGCTAAGCTAAGGACCTGAGATTTCCCGAGTGTCTAATTTTGACACACAACCTCAGTACAACGTCGAAAATCACAAAGTCTTTTCAATGTTCTGTGAACAAAGTTCTACAAACTAACAAAATAATGAGACAGACAATCTGTCCAACCAGCAAGCGATTTTCCCAAGCCAGAAAATGAAAAACTTCCGAGAGTAGACACCCCCCACAACGTTTAGCAAAGTGGACAACTGTCCAAACCAGAAGCCGGGAGTTAACAGCAACTGCAAATACAAAAGTTACAATCAAAGACCAACTGCCCCGCACATTAAAATTACAACCTTAACCCCAAAGCCCAAATAACAATTAACAGGTAAAAATAAAATAAGTCTACAATTTACCGAAGGCTAATAACGCAAATAATAAGCAATAAATAAATTAATAATAAAAATAACTAAATACAATATAACATCAAATAATAAATTCAGTCAACACCCCCGAAAGCAAGGTCGCAAATATAAGCTTTAATTAAATGAAAGTAATAACATTACATATTTTACATAAAAATCATTGTAACCCCTTCGGGGGCAACACCCGCCCAAAACCTCCCCAACAAATTTCACACGGGTTCCGTCATAATATAATCAGTCCCTAAAATTACATTCCCCGTACACAGGTATCCCCCTTCTCATAAAGTTTTTACTCTGTGGTTATGTACAATCAGTGTAGAGACGGATAGCGCTGACAAGGAGGGCACGTTGAGGCTCGATCATAGTAGAGGAGACTGCATTCCACTCTTAAGTAGTGGTTGTGGAATGCGAGGCAGTATGAACATCTGAGTATGAAACAGCTTAAGGTGTGTAGTGAGGGGGGGGGTCTGCGGCAGGACAGTGTTGCGTCACGCAGTACATCACCCGCACCACACTACTCACTCAACACTCAGCTTGTCTCCTCCTCACACAACAATACTGTGAATATATAAATATAATAATTAGACATGACATGAGTATACATAGTTAATATGGGCTGGAGGGATTAAGTTACTTTACTGAATTTGAGATAGCAAGTAACGAAAGGTATTTGGGCATAAAATTACGTTAATTTAATGTAACTGATAATTATTAAGGACGAGACAGAGCGTCGGCAATTACATTACAATGACCACTTATGTGTTTTATACTAATAGAATAAAGTTGGATTCTGAGGGCCCACCTCATGATCCTAGCATTTTTACTTTTCATAGTATTTATATAAGTGAGTGGATTGTGGTCAGAAAAAACGTTAATTTTAAATGGGGAAGTGCCCAAATACACGTCAAAATGTTCCAACGATACCACAAGAGCTAGAGCCTCTTTCTCAATAGTGGCATAATTTTTCTGGTGTCGTTTAAGCTTAGATGAATAGTAACATATAGGATGGAGAATGTCAGTGGATGTTGACTGTTGGAGCAGCACAGCACCCACTGCATAGCCACTCGCATCTATATGTAAAAAGAAGGGAAGATTGAAATTAGGACTCTTCAACACAGGAGCAGAGGATACAAGCGCTTCAACCTTTGAACGAGTCTGAACAATCTCTAGTCCAGGTAAACTGAAACTTTGCTACTAAGTAAGCTCAGTAAGAGGAGCTGCAATCTGAGAAAAGTTTGGACAGAACCTGCGATAATATCCTGCCATACCCAGGAATCTCTGTACTCCTTTCCTATCCTGAGGCACCGGAAATTCAGAAATTGCACGAACCTTAGCCTCAATAAGGAGCAACCTCACCTTGGCCGATACAAAAGCCTAGATAGTAATCTTGGCTTGACCAAAACTACATTTAGCTAAGTTAACAGTGAAGTTGTAGTGCGCCAGTCTCTCAAACAATGCTCTGAGACGCGTCAAGTGCTGTTCCCACTCGTCACTGTACACCACTAAGTCGTCAAGGTAGGCTTCTACTCCTTCTAAGTTGTGGGTCAACTCGTTCATTATACGTTGGAATGAAGAAGCCGCGTTACATAGCCGAAGGGGGTGACGAGGTAGTTAAACAATCCATCTTGAACAGTAAAAGCAGATATTTCTTGAGCACGTTCAGTAAGCGGGACTTGATAATAGCCTCGTAAGAGATCTAAACGGCTGACAAACTGGCTCCTGACACACGGTCAATAAGGTCGTCAATGCGAGGTAGAGGATAACCATCAGGCAAGGTGACAGAGTTCACTTTCCTGTAATCAGTGCACATCCTGAAACTACCGTCAGGTTTAGGCACTAAAATACAGGGAGATGCCCATGGACTTTTACTGCGTCAATAAGTCCGTGAGATAACAGAAAATCAACCTCTCTCTCAATGTTTATGCTTTTTTGGGAAACTCATCTATATGTGGATTGCTTAATGGGTGATGCTCCCTGTACATCAACGTCATGTACACCCAGAGTACAACGTTTAGGAACATCACCGAACAATTCAGGGAAATCAAAATCATGTTTTTAATATCACCAGCTTTAACAATCCAAGGTTACTAGAAAATCGTCTAGTGATGTAGAGTCACTGATTTTCTAAACGAACCTCTATACCTCTAGAGATGTCAGGTAGACTGACGTTTTCTTCCTCTGTCCTAGGAAGAATAGAATTTAGTAGGTAGAGGACTAGCGTAGTATGCCTTAAGCGGGTTTAAACCCTGGTACACATGATTAGATTTCTTTTTCCAGGCGTACTACCAAATAATTTACGTCGCTAAGCTTTTCACTACTTCCAGGGGACCATCATACCTGGCTTTTTAGAGCATGACCGGTACTAATTTCCGAGCCATCACCTTATCTCCTGCTTTAAAAGAACGAGAGACAGCAGCTTGTCATAATGTTGCTTCATTCAAGCTTGGGCTGAAACTAGGTTTTTCGAAGCTGGGTCTCTAGCGGCTGTCAAATGTTGCGCATTAATGAAGGTGAAGTACTCAATGAATGGGTTTGATTTTCCTGTCCACACGTCTTTCAAACACTGCGAGAGGACCACGCACTTGGTTTCCGAATATTAATTCAAACGGACAAAACCCGAGACTTTCTTGCTCACTTTCTCTCAAGCGAACAGAAGAAAAAGGGATAAAACCCCCATCCCCGTTCCCAGAAAAATGTTCACAATAAGCTCTCATCATGGACTTCAGTGTCTGATGAAATCTCTCTAGAAACCCCTTGTGACTGTGGATGATAACTGGTTGAAAGTACAGACTTTATTCCTAGGTGGGATAAGCTTCTCGAAAGATCTTAGAATGAAGTTAGATCCCTGATCTGATTGTATCTCTCGTGGCAATCCAACCCGGGAGAAAAATTTCATCACGCTCTCACAATAGCACGAGCATTAATTTTTCTCATAGGGAAAAGCTTCGGGATAGCGTGTTGCAGCGTCCATAATAGTAAATAAGTAATTTGGTTTCCTAGTTTGGTTTTTAGGCAAAGGACCAACCCCAATCAATAATAAGACGTGAGAATGGTTCACCAAGCACGGTAAAAGGAATGAAGGGCGCAGGTGGAGGTGTGTGCGCTGGCTTGCCTGTCACTTGACACACGTGGCAACGTCGCACATGATCAGCTACTGTTTCCCTTTATCTTTGGCCCCAAATAAAATGTTTTGGCCAGTTTACCGAGTGTCTTCTTGACACCCAAATGTCCTCCTATGGGACTATTTTGAGCAAAAAACAATGGTCTGTTCACGAGAAATGAGTAAACTGTAACACAGCGAGATGCTTGACTGAGGGTGAAACACTAAATCACTGACAACTTACATGTGTTTTTTTCTCCATCAGGTAGCAACCGTTTACTATAATAGTATCAATTATCGGCAGATCTTTTGCTTCACTCTCAGTAACTACTGCTATAATCACTCAGACTTTCCAGTGACTGATCAACTAAAACTGATCCCTTGATTAAATCACTCAATGAGTAAGAATTAAGCGTCAAGTTGTGTCCTGACTAGGTTTGATACTCGGGGGAGGGAGATCAGTGTTAATGATCCTTGGGCGCAGAGCGTTCTACTATAGCAACCATATTCAAGTGCCCAATTAAACATGGTCATCCACTACTCCACAAGAAAGACATAGGATGGTTGTTGAATCTTTGACATAGCTCTAGATAATTGCGCGTGAAGAAATAAAATAGGTTTACTCTCTATAAGCTCATTGGCATAATTATCATCTGTGTTATTATCAATCACAAGTGGTTCCTTACATATACAAGCATGAAGGATACCGCGTTCCCTATCACAAGTCCACTGACCTGATGGGAAATACACCACTGGATATACCCACTGAAATAATAACCAGTATAATAGCTTGTTTCAATATAACCTTTTTGCAGAGTGACTTTTATAACACCCCTTCCATAGGCGTACTATAACAATGACAACTATCATTGCAATAGGTATCGTCAGTTAGTGGGCAGTACATCTTTCTCTAATAACGTGAGATAACTGCCAGTGTCCTCTGAAAGAAATTATCTCGTTAGATGTGATCGTCAAAACCTACTTTATCTCTTGAAAAGTAAGGACTCATCGCTGCGAACGAATCTTTTCGTCAGATACCACTTTCTGACGCTAGTCATCTATCCTGATAACATTATCTAAAACAGTTTGGTTCATAGGCATGTGCAAGGGCTTTGGTGCCTTTGTTGCTCGAAGAGGATACGACTTGTGTGGGGGCGCCAGCCGCACGACTGTATCTCGTCATCTCTTTCTAACTTATAGCAATACTCTCTAGTATGTCCTTTTTCTGTATACAATAGTACAGTTATCTTTCTTCTTCTCGATATCAGATTTCTGTCTAGCTAGCCACAGAGACAGATTCAGGATTGTGAGTTTTCCCATGGTAAAATGGTACGAGAAGACAGTAGCAGGTACATCAGCAGCCGGCAATAGCAGCTGATTTAGGTTTGCCAACTCTAGACAATCTTTAGTTACCTTGTTTCTTTGTGTTTTAGAGTACGTACAAAGGGTTTGTGAGATAATTTCATAATTGGTCTGCTAAGGCTGCATGTTTCCAGAATATCCGAGGTAGTATGATCGATCAGATATTCTTGTATGTCCGCAGAACATACAGTTATTAAACTCTTGCGAGGGGGGGGTGATTTGGGTGACAACTGAACAAGACTGTCGTAGTTTGTTAACATTTAGCAGCTCTAGAACCATCTCTCAAAAGCAACTTTTTTCTCACGAGCAAACTCTACACCAAGTGTTGATCTGTCGTCGTGAACGTACGAAAGGCTCTTTGATAACTTACTAGGTAACAAGTTATACGTCTCTAAATAGTTTGTTTGACTAGCGTCAAAACTAATGTACTTAGGCAAATGGCAAAGCACCGTAATTCAAGTGTGTGAGCTCTTCCATTCAAAGCAGAATGAAGCAATGTTGCCCCAGTGCTTAATGTGGCCATTTCAATAGCACGAGCCTGTTCTCAATCACATCCAAAATATGATGTCTAAGTCACTTTCAAAAAAACTTAGGAACCATGGATGCATCTTTTCTGCACATTAAATGTGTCCTTGTGATCTAACAGTCTGTTGTCTTAACAGACGAACATTTTCTCTTTGGAAATCTTCTTCGTTCACTTCTCCTCTGTGCCTTCTATTTGGCATCTGCAACATAAGGAGGCGTTTCAAACCTCTCAAACTGTACCTGAGAGAAGAGCCAGATGGTAATGGAGGAGTATGGAATTAACAAGGTCTGGAGACTGTCCCTAGGTCGACACTTGGTCCCAGCCGTTCTCCTAAAGAGACTAGATCTGGTATAGGATAAGTAAATACAGGTGTATATACACTGTACTAGAATGAGGCCTTGCGTCATCCAACACTACACTCTGTGCTATAGTGTCAGTGAGGCGGGAAGGAGGGAGCGAGAACTGAGCTACACTAGGCTCAGCACCACTATCTCACTTCTGCTCTAGTTGCTCCTTCTTCAACTTCATCAATAGCGTCATATTTCTAATTGTGACACTAGGCTTTCTAGAATCTGATCATAATCAGACATCTCTGTATGAGCAGGAAACAATATATCTTTAATTAATGCTCTGACAGTTTCTGCGGTGTAATTCTGTTATACGTCACACCGAGATACTTGGCTACTTGCCAACAGTCTGAAGTTTTAATGTACTTAACTCAGACAAGTCAGAGTATCAATTAACTGTTTTCACTTTGGCAATACATCACGAAAATAATTGTACTACGAGAGAGTGATTATGGGAAACTATAATCCTAATAGGAATTTTAGTGTTGGTTGTCTTAGAGCTAGAACTCATAAACAGTATTTCCATCTCCTTGGATCAAGAGACTCAGTCAGGTACATACATCCACCTGGTATGTTGTACAAGACTAAACTCAAAGTCTTCAGATTAGGAAAGTACTCAAAGTGTTTGATCATAGAAGTACTAGTATGTCAAACTGGACAATTTCTCCAACACCTTGGATCAAGAGCACTCCCGGACAGGCCCCCATTTGTTACAAAAAACGCGATTCTAAAGCTTTAGAGATCTCCAGTGAATACTAGAAAGGACTGCCCTTCTAGCATCCAGCCTGTTACTGGGTTTTCGTAACAAGTAGTCAGTATCCTTGTCCAATTATCCATTAAAATTCAGTATTGTTCAATAGCGCTTTAGGATTACAACTGGTAGGCTACTAACTAGAGAAATTAAAATTTAATAAATTTATTAAGTCTAAGTTGTCTAGAGGTATATTATCAAATTAAATTAATTACAGCAATCAAAATAAAATCAATCTCTCGAGTTCAATATTATTGTGCTGAAAGCACATATCACATTTATAATTCTTAAGTACCGTCAGGTACATTAACATTTAATAAGATATTACAAATATGTACAAGTGTGTGTATGCATGTAAGTGCTCTTAAGTAGTTAGCTATGTCTCAAGACTCGAATAAGACTTAAACAAGTGACTGACAAAGTCCTCAAATAAACTAACTTCTTGACCGACTGGCAACCCGAACAGTCTGCTTGAACAACAAAGAATGCTAAGCCCAATAGCAATGCAATATCAAGCGACTGCGACACAGAATCAGGAACTAGGAGATAATATAACGACACTAAGTAGGGACCATCTGCAGATCCTCCACAAAAGTACAAAACTCCCATAATACTGAATCTTTGTTCAGCATAGGTAAAACTGTGACTGTGACAAACACAGGAACCAGTACAAAATTAGGTCAGAAGCTATAGCTAAGGACCTGAGATTCTCAGAGTGTCTATGTGACACACAACCTCAGTACAACGTCGAAAATCACTAAGTCTTTACAATGTTCTGTGAACAAAGTTCTACAGAACTAACAAGAATAATGAGACAGACAATCTGTCCAACCAGCAAGCGAGTCTCCACAATGTCAGACAGACAACTGTCAACCAGCAGCGAGTCTCCAGCAGACTGTCAAAACAAGCTGTCCAACCAGCAAGCGAGTCTCTGCAGACTGTCAGACAGACAAGCTGTCCAACCAGCAAGCGAGTCTCCAGCAGACGTCAGACAGACAAGCTGTCCAACCAGCAAGCGAGTCTCCAGCAGACTGTCAAGACAGACAAGCTGTCCAACCAGCAAGCGAGTCCTCAGCAGACTCAGCAGACAAGCTGTCCAACCAGCAAGCGAGTCTCTAGCAGACTGACATTCACAAAAGGTGAGGACACCCCCCCCCCCGACCGTATAGCCGGGACAACTGCGCTCAGAAGCCGGCAGTATAAAAGCGACAAGCGATAATTACGTGTTTGACAATCAAACCTAAAGAGCACAT
>NW_026474855.1:0-10053 GCF_026875155.1 Cherax quadricarinatus
AAAAAACCACCAATTACTACCAAAATTACCATTTTGCTCCAAAAAAGAGGAGGCTCTTTTTTGGTGTTGAAAGTGCAAAAATTTTTTTCATTATATACACAGCCCTACTTTCTTTCACTCCCCTAGGAACCACACTCAAATGATATTTTTAAATTTCGTTTGGGGGATAGAAAATGTGGTTTTTCAGTTTTTTTCTTTTGTGTATTGTCCTAATGTGCGTGGACATTTACCCTGCTCTCGTTTTTGCAGTTTTTTGCAGTAAGGATAGAGGCTTTCTGACCCCTAGGGGATAAACCCGGGACGGGTGGAGGAGGTACGTTTTCCCCCAAGTGGTGGTGTTTTTTAGTGGTAATACTTCAGTACCCCCTATGTAAGGGCTACATAAGGTGTGGGCTATCCCCTCGCCTGTGTGTGGGTATGGACTGTTGGAACAGAGGTAGAAGTACGGTGTTGGGGGGTAAAGCCTCCCCATTTTTGGGTTTAAATAAGATCCTGGTGTTTTTTGTTTGGGGGGCGATCACCAAGTGTGGGGACTCCGGGGTTTTCCTTGAATGACCGTAGTAAAGGCCTGAAGCCGGCCTTTTGAAGAGTCGATAGTAAAGACCCCATTGCTTTTTACCAGCCCCCACTGACAAATTTATATGTACTTACTAACCAGTTTTGAAGTCTGGTAAATTTCTCCCCCCGCGTTCCCAAATTTTTCTCCCATGCTGTATTTCGTAAGCCATTTTTGTTTATTTATTTTGGGGTTGAGGCGCTGATTGATATTGTCTTTCCTCTGCTTCAATTTTACACAATTTTTTTGCACTTTTTTCTAAAGACTGTTCATAACTTTAAAAGTGCAGCTTTTTGCAAGCAGCGTTGTGCGCTACTGAACCCTGTGTTTTTTAGAAAAAAAAGCTTTTTTTAGTGTTCATAAGTAAACCTTTAAAAAATTTTTGTTTCAAATTTTATATAATATGAAAAGGGACCCCATCGGGTCTTTACTTTTATGCATGTATTGAAAAATGCAACAAAAGCAGGGGCTTGGCCCAAAACAGTGTTGTAATTTACTTTCTACACGTGATGCATGACTGACTTTGGCGTAAAACCTGATCACTTTTCCGTCAAACTATTTCACACGACGTATTGCAATGCTCATTGTGAGTTCTTTTCCGATAATAAAAATTTTTTTGTTTTTTTTTTTTTTTTTTTGTGGTGTTTTGTTTTTTTTTATGCACAAGTAAATTGCATCATGACAGTGCTTGATGCAGTTTTTTTTTTTTTTTTTTTTTTTTTTTTTTGAAAATTTTGTTTTTCCCCCAAGATCTAGGAGCATTTCCCGTTTTTTTTTTTTTTTTTTTTTTTGGCCTTGACAATTGCCCCCGACTGGGTTCCCCTAGCTAGTGAACCTTTGGTCTAGAGGATGTTACGGATTTTGTGGAGAAATTTCCTCCAAGAGGGGGAAACAGCCCTTTCACCCCCTTTTTGCCCCTTTCACCTGGGGGGCCCAGCCCTCCAGAAGGGGCAAGCCTTGTTTCTGCACAGAAGAAATTGATCCCAGATGCAGTACAGTATGCAATGTGGTCAAGAAACCGACTCTCCTTGCAGCCCAGTGTTGCAAAGTGTATTTTAAAAAAAGACAGTCCATCCTTCCCTTAAAGGGAAAATTTAAGGAAAATCTCTCCCACTTTTTTTACCATGGTAAGATATTGACATTGTTGTTATGTTTAAGACAGAAATTCGAGCATTCTGCTTTGTTTTAAGTGGAATTTAGTAAGGAAGCAAAAAGTACAGGTCAGCTTTCCTTTTGCCCTGGGGACAGTGACGGTAAGGGCTGTGGCCCCCTTCAATTACTTTTACCCCCACTGGGAGTCAACTGAAGCCGAATAACCCAACGAAGAACACTGAAACCCCGTGTTTTGTGTACAAAATGTCCAAAAACCAAAAAACACTTTCAGAAAGAGTTTCAGTTTCCATAAAAAATTGAAAAAAAACAAAAATTTGAAACAGTGGGAACAACGAGTGTTTTCGACCAAAAGGGTAGTGCGACATTCTTTAAAGAACACTTTTCTTTGATCACCTCAACAATATCCGGGGGGAAAACGGGCAATACATAACCCAGGTAAGTGTTCAAATCGTGATTACTCTATTGATGTGCATTGAGCAAAGTTCAGTTAGTCACTTATCATAAACCCGGTGATAAGCGGACTTTTTAATCCACACAATACGTATGTCATCCATCGTGAATGAAACTGCGACTAACCCCCCCTGGGTAATTTATCATGAAAACCCAAAGTTCATTTACAGCCCATTATAAAATGACTTCGACAGCTTTTCAAGACCTTGCAGGGGGGGCGTGAAGGGGATGACGCTTTCAACTAAGTTTTTTCCCCCTTTAAAAAAATTAGCTGGAAACCATTTTTCAACATTGGTCCTTCGAACCAGATAAAGGCCCCATGTGGGTTTAGATATGTTGTAAAACAGTGTACAAATAACCTACGAGCCAAGGCCTTCGAAAAAACTGTAAAAAAAAGTGCTTTACAAAAAATCATATAAATGAGTCCCTCCCGACTCATCACAGAGAATGGGCAGCCAAAAAAAAAAGGGTGTAGATTGCTTAGTTCAATTATTAAATTTTTGGGAAGGGAGAACCCATAGCTGATTAGGTATTTTCCCGGTGAAAAAGGGGAATTATCAAATGCCTTACGTGTTTGAGGCAATTACTTTGATCTGACAAGGCCAGTTAGACTGCAGTTTTAAATACAAGTTAAGCCACCAACTTGTTTTTCGACTTAAAGGTTTTTTGAATCACATTAGACAATGTCTCAGATCTTGGGTGCAAAAATATGCCTAAGACAATGTGACTTGTTTATCAGTGGTATTGTACAGGAAAAATTGTCCCCACAAACATTTAACGATTAAATTATTTCAATAAACGCTATTTACTTAAAGAAATTAGCAATGGTTTAAAAAACAATTTTCATGCATGAAGCAGCGAGACGAGATAAAAAAACCCAAAATCTCGTGGATAATAAACCTTCAACCCAGTATAAAAAAGGTAAAACCTACTCCCACAAACCCAGAATGGGAATCCCAATAGGCATTTATCAAGTGTGAATAAAACAGACAGTAAAAAAACTTTCCCCAAAAACGACTCCAAAAATGTGTACTTTGTGTTTGGAACACTTTTGGGCACAGATTGTAGTCAATCAATCAAGGGAGGCCGTAAAAAAACGTTTTCATCATGAAAAGGTGCATCAATTGTTTAGTGAACAAAGGGAGGAAAATGCCATGAAGAATTTTTAAATGCAAGGGAATGCATCATACAACATTATGCCAAAAACTTTTGCAAACGCAGAAGATTACGAATTGGGAAAGTCAACAAGCAACGCTTTAAAATGTGAGAGAAAAATTTAAAGGGGACTGCTCCCCCAGTAGCTCGAGTTGAGTTATCTAAAAAACTGCACAAACCAATGTGCAAAACACTTTTTGATAAGGCTCAAAAGGTCCTTCATAAAAGAACAGGTTGCAAAAACTAAATAAAAAACCCCCATGCCAAAGTACATTTAAATTAGTTTTTTTTTCCTAATTTTGGGTAAACAGAATATGACCTAGCCAAAATCATTTTTGGCTAGGAAACGGGAAAAAGACAGTAAAAGGGCTTTGGTAGTGATAATTTCCCTAATCTGTACAGACCCCAGGATTAAAAAAAACAGTTGCAGCATGAAAGAGAAAGGTAAAGTTCCCTTCCTGACATACAGACGGACACTATTAGCCCAAATTGTTTAATCATTGGAATGTTATTATCATGTTTTGGAAAAATATATAAGTAAACTGTGTTCATTTTGCTGAAAACAGCAGGGGGCCACATGATATGGGCCCCATTCCCTCTCAAAGTGGGAAAAAAGCTGATTTGATTCAGGGGAAAATGTTAGTTACAAGAAAAACCCGTGATCATGCCACAGAAAAAATTATCTTTAGGGAAAAAAATGAATAAACCCGTTGATAAGTTGTGGGATTTAATGCGATAGGTATTGATGAAAATAAACCAACCCCCAAAGATTTCCAACTTATAACCAATATTTGGACACTGCCAAAAATAAAGATGGACATATTGGGGTTAGGTTAAAATGGAAAAAAAATCCACCACATTGCCTGCAATTATCGCATGGCTTTCGGACAAAATAAAAGCACAAATACATGGCCCCGAAAAACCCGGAGCTACTGATGCTTTGATAAAATCATACAAAAACATGGACAATAAATTCATTGGGAAATAGTCGAAGACAAGTTGAAGAAGAAGTCATTATCTCCCGCCAATGGGTCAGAAAAGATTCTGAACCACTCCACTACTGTTGTATGAATTGCAGTGACGTGAAAAAAAAAATGTAGAAGCTTAATGACTGTTATAAACGGACCTTCACAAAAGAAAGTTGGAAGTGCTTATGAATTTCGCAAAAACCCCATGTGCCTACACTGCTGATATTTTAAAAAAGCTTTTTTAAGAGTAGGACTACAAAAAATAGAAGGATTTACTCGTTTCTTGTGGCCTGAAATCCACATGAACCTCAAAGTCCTGTAAAAATTTTCGTTTAAAATCATATTTTTGGGTTTGCAACACCCCTCTCCTTCTTACTAGAAGTACTTAAATAAAATTTTGAAGAAACTGAAACCCCCTTAAAAAGAAATCTTAAAAAAAAATTTCTATGAGACAATCTTCAAGGTACTGTGAAAAAAGAGGGGGTTTTGAAATCCTTTACAGAGAACTAACAGGGAGATAAAGAACAATATGCCTCTAAGGATTGGAATACAATTCAGTGAATTTAAAGGGAACTTAAAAAGAAGTTTTCCCCTAAAAACTGAAATACCTATGCAACAATATGTGGGACTTAAGGGAAAACACACAGGAAGATCTTTTCTCAAAGGATAAACAATAAATCATGCATACACTCTCTAAAGGTTTATGTCGGGGTACACAATTTTTGCCCTCTAAGACTGTCTCACCAAATTCCAAAAAAAGGAAAAATACTTATGCAAAAGGGCAGGGAAAGCTCAAAATTGATGGGAGGAACTTGCCTCTAAAAATGAGTAAGCTGGGATGAAAAAATCCAAAGGATTTTAAACAATTCATAAAATTTAAAAATTTTCCCCAAGAAATAGGTCAAGGGGGAAAAAAGTACCATTACATGTGTTCTGTGGGGCTAACCAGGGGTTTATGGCGTTTTGCTTAATGAGTAATGTGAAGGAAAGCCCCAAAATTATTTCAAGGCCCAGGGTAGCACCCTTAAAGGTAAACAGTCCCACAACTGGAACGACGCACCTATGTAGGTAAAAAATTAGCTTTTATTCAACAAAGTACTTGTATCTCACTATTGAAAAACCCGTGATCGGGATATAATGAAGCATTCCCAGTGGTTAAGAAATTTAAGAGAAGTTGGTCTATGTACAAACAGAGTAGCAGAAATAAGAGGATGCAGAGAGTTTAAATTCTTTTTCACGTTTACCCTAGGAACCAGTGATTTTGTACGGGTGTCCCCCCTAAAAAATTTGGGGATATAAATTATGGCTCCACGGCCCGAACTGGCTCCTGATGAAAATAACTGGCCTCGCAAAAAGCTCACATTATGCCAGAAAAAAAACATTGCTTAAACCAGCAGAAATAAGTTGTGTAAATACTGCAGAACAACGAATAGTCATTGATGGTCAAAATACTCTTTTTTGGGTAAACCTTAAGAGTTACAGCCTTGTCTTTAAAATTTCATTAAAGAAAAAAAACCAAATTTTTAAAAATATCTTAAACCCATTAAATAAGGGTGAAAAAAAATACGAAAAATATTTTTTTTACAGAATAAAATTTCTAGAAACCAAGAAACCCCGTTATATTAATTCTTTAGGACTTTATCTCGACCAGAAAAGTTATAAGATTCGAGGAAGAATTCAAAATTTTTTCACTACCTAAAGAAGCCATACATCCAAAATTTTATCCCCCAAATTTATTTGGGTAACAAAATGATTTTGCAAAACTCCCACATAAAGTGTTCATGGTGGGGTAGCTGACACACTTTTTCAATATGACAATCTACTGGTACCTCAGGTCGCAAAGTGTTTAAAAAAACAAATAAAGGACTGCATTACTTGTCGTCACTACAAATGCGATATGTCAATCCCGGTCCCCCTCCTTCCCTTGAGAAGTTTGTCAATTTTACTCCATTGAGGTGACAGGTTAGATTCAGTGGGCCAATATTTTAACCAAAACATTGACAAAGTTCCCCTCAAATGTCATCTGTTTGTTCATTGTGCTACCTAAGCGTCATCTAGAAGTACCACTGAATGTCTCTGAAAACCTTTATCAAATTTTCAGACGGTTTGCAGCCAAAGGGCATGTCCCCGACTGTGATTTCAGGCTTTTCAAAGAACTTTGTTGCTGGTGCGGTTTTTAAGCAAGATCTTTGTCAACCAAAATACAAAAAAGATGCGAATCACGCAGTTGTCGTTTGGGGATCATTCCTCCTAAATCCCAGGCACGGGGTTTTTTTTTAAAGAAGATCGGATTTTAAAACGTTTTTTAAGGGAAGGGCTCTTATCGTCAAGAAAGTTGAAGAATTCCTACATTGTGACTGAAATAGAAAATAAGGGCTACAACAGACCTCTAACTTTTGTTACAATATTGGACAATTAGTCCATCTCTTTACTCCATGGCAGAAGGCTCGACCCGTTTCCCCCCATGAATGATAAAGAAAACAAAGAGGATCCTACTTTTTTCGAACCCGAGCAACTCAGACGTAAATTCAAACACCTTAATAAAGTGATTGAACGTTGGGAGAAAAAATTTAGTGAGAAGATTATCTCACCTCATTGAGAGAAATTCTATGGAGTTTATGTTCTGAAAATCATGTCCTTAGACCTGGGGGACATAGCGATTATTGAAAATGATGGTCCGAGCCCATGGCCCCCTTGGGAAAAAATTGGACCATATACCTGATGCAAATGGAAAAAACATAGGACAGTTGATGTTTTAAACAAGGTGTAGTGAATAAGGGACAAAAAATAAAAGTGCCGTTTGAATTGTCAGTTTGAAAATAAAATTAGTGATTCTCCAGAAAAACACAGACAAAGCGTTCGAAAAGACAAACAGCAGTGGTGGCGAGTGAGAAAACAAATTAGTTAAATATGAATAGTTCACCTGCAGCAAACCTCCGCCGCCCCCCCGTGTGGATAAATTTTTTCCAGGGGGGGGGTTTCAGCCCCTTCAGCCCGTTTCAGTCCTTTTGCCCCGAGGGGGGCCCGCCCTCTCGAAGGGGGCCCAAACATCTTGTTTACTGCAAGCAATAATTTATCCCCATGCGTACAGTATGCAACGTGGTCAAGCAACCGACTCTCCTTGCAGTCCAGTGTTGCAAAATGTAGTTTTAATAAAAGACAGTCCACTTTACCTTAACAGGCAATTTAAGGAAAATCCCGCCCCACTTTCTTACCAGGGAAAGATAGTGTACTTGTTTTTTCTATGCTTAAAACGCAAGATTCGGCATTCTGCTTTGCTTTTTTTTTGGGTTTAGTAAGGGAAACAAAAATACAGGGCACTTTTTTCCTTTTTGTCCCAGGGACAGGACGGTTAGGGGCTGTGGCGTCTTCAGATTATTTTGACCCATGGGATTAATATGTGGAATAACCAACAAAGAACATGATCCCTGTGTTGTGTGTACAAAGTGTCCAAAAACACAATAAACACTTAAGAGAAGAGTGTTAGGGTTTTCTCTATAAAAGATTGTAAATAAAAAAACTAATGTTAGAACAGGGTAACAAAGAGTGTTGCGTCCAACAGGTGTTGCGACATTTTTAAAAGAAACTTTCTTTGATCAATAAAGATACCGGGCGAATTTTGGGTCAGTAATTACCCCGGTAAGTGTTTTAACTCGTGATTTACAAAATATTGCTGTGCAGTTGAGTCAAAGTTTCGATTAGTCCTTATCAAAATCCCCGGGGATAAGCGGATTTTTAACCCCCACAAGTATGTATGTATCCATCATGAATGAAAAATGTGACATAACACCCCAGGGGTAATTTTTAAAGAATAATGTTCTTTAAGCCCATTTTAAAATGACTTCGCACTTCTCAAAACCCGTCTGAGGGGCGGGTGGGGAAGGCGATGAGTTTCTTTCTAAGCTAAATTTTCCCTATTTTTTTAAATTTGTGGTAAAATTTCTAACAGGGGGGACTGTAAAAAAAAATTATATAAAATACGCCAATTTTTAAAGTCATTTTCCGTGTGTATCTGAAAAGGGATGTATTTTCCTGTCAGTCAGACAGTGGCCACACAGTTTTTACCAAGGGTTTGGGGTTTCATTGTTAAAAAAGTTTATTTGTAAGGCCCCAGTTCAGGGCCTGTTTTTTTCGAGGTACGTATGGTTTTACCTGCTAGGGGTGTGATGTCATGGTGCCCCTTGATGATTTTTTTGGTTTAACTATTTTAGCAGTGTGTAGTGAGCTAAAGTGAACTGGGGTCTGGTGGTTTTTTTTTAGTAGTTAAAGTTGTATATAAGTTTCTATTATTAAAATTTGATATATTTTTTTTTGGTGGTTTTTTTTCCTTTCCAAAATTAATTTATTCCTAATATTTAAATTTAAAATTGTTTAATAATGAGTGCATGTGGCCCCCGGTTTTTTTGTGTTTTTTAGTGTAATTTTAAACCCTAGACAGCAGTGTGACAGTTAGAGCCAAAGGGAAAATTTTATTTAAGTTACGACATCAAAGTCGTAACAGCAAATGCAAACACAAAGGGGAAACACAGTGTAAAAATAAAGTGAAAAACCCGTGTAAATATAAGTGTAAAAAATGTAAATGTAAAATGTAAACATAAAGTATAAACATATAAAGTGTAAACAGAGAGTGTAAACATAGGGAACGCGGTAAACTTCCATGGGATGAAATTACTAGGGCATCTAGATGCGAAAATATTTTATGAGAGATTTTTAATTTTAGACAAATTGATTGGCGAAATTTAACAGGAAATCTTGATTCTAGCGACTTTCTTGATACGATCCAGGATTGTTATTAAAGACAGTTTTTGACAGAACCAACTATAGGAAATAACGTGCTAGACGTGGTTCTTGCTAACAAGGAATCACTAATAAATAATCTTGAGGTTAATGAAGTGCTTGGGGAAAGTCAATGTCCCTGATTTTCATTAGGCCGATCTCCTGGGCCTGAATTATCTTGGTGAGGTAAACTGCTGTGATTTGACAGTTCATTGTCCTGTGGGTCAGGTAGGCAGTGATGGTTGCCAATATGGCATTTTTCAAAGCAGAGTTTAAATTGCCCGGTCTACATGTGTTCTAAATATAGAAATTAGATCAAAAAAACATTGCCCTAAATTAATAAAGAATTGATTAAAGCATCTCATCGGTTATAAGCATATGCAGGCGAATCAAAAGGGAAGAGGGGCACTTAAGAAATCAGTATATTTAAAAATAAAAATAAGAAAGAAATAAGAAAAGCCAAAAGAGATTATGAAGTTTAAGTTGCAAAGGAATCGAAAATCAATCCAAAAAATTTCTTTCAGATATACAGTATTTAGATTAGGGACAAGAAAGCCCACTTAAACGTTGCTTACGTCAATTTATCATTAGTTACAAGGAAATGTGTTCAATCTTTAATATTTATTTCATCTCAGGTTTACGTAGGAAGATTCTGAAAGAAATTCCAAAATAAAAAATTATATAGTTAAGGATGGAAATAAGTTGTGCAGTGATTAAAGTCATTAGTAACATAGTCTCATACAAATAGATTGATTAAAACCAAACAAATTTTCCGGGTTACAAAGGAACCACCATCTAGTCTTTATAATGTATCACTGTAAATTGGCCCCAGTGTCCTGATAGTGGAAAATGGCAAATGTGATACCTGTCTTTAAAACAGAAGACAGGTCCTTAGCTCCGAATTATAGGTCAATTAGCCTAACCTCCATTGTGAGAAACTGATGGAATCAGTAATTTTCCGAGGCTATGTAAGCCACCTTGAAAGACAGAAATTATCAAGAAACTCATCTGTTTTAAAAAAGAGGGGTTCCGCTG
>NW_026474857.1:0-11296 GCF_026875155.1 Cherax quadricarinatus
TAGTAGCCAGGTGTCAGCAGGCCATTCACAGAGGGTAGCGGTATTTTCAAACATGATAATGTATGAAGTAATGTCTTCACCTTCTGTGAAGGGAGGTAAATTAGGTGTTGGAATATGTGCACTAGCTGCATGATGTTCAAATACTCCTTCCTCTAATTGTTGTTGTGTAAAAGTTAACTTTTTATTCTCTAATTCAAGGCGAGATTTTTCGAGCTCGCGATCCTTTTCTCTCTCTATTAACTCGTGTTCTCTATCCTTTGCTCTTTCCTCAAGTTCTCTTAATTTAACTTGTTCCTCACGTACCTTAGCTTGTTCATCATGTTCCCTAGCTCTTTCCTCACGATCAAGTCTATCACACTCTTTTTGGTCTTCTCGCTCTCTTTCTAACTGTCTTTCTCGGATTTCTCTCTCAATTCTCTCTCTCTCCTTTTTCTCTTCTCTTTCGATTCTCTCTCTCTCCTTATTCTCTTCTCTTTCGATTCTCTCTCTCTCCTTATTCTCTTCTCTTTCCCTTTCTAGCTGTCTTTCTTCTCTCTCAATTCTCTCTCTTTCAAGTCTTTCCTGGATCTTAGCACTAATGAAAGATTCTAAATTTTTCCCTGTTATTCCTAACTTGCTTCCTGCGTTCATCCAAAACTGGTATTCCTCCATGCTTGCAAGAATAACTTAAACTATCAGGGGAAATGAAATGGGTATTAAAGAAAACGGAGGGTTCAATTCCTGCTCCGCTCAAACTGTAAATATATCAGAGGGCTCGATCCTACTTCAATTAAACAATATGTATTAATGAAAACGAAGGGTTCTATGCCGGCTCCGAGCAAACAGTAAGTAGAATGGGGTCACTTGACCATCCAATCTTCTCACCAACAAATCAAGAGTGTCCTACGACAGTTCCCTTGATACAATAAAGAGCTCAATGAAACAAATTGTCACTGGAAAATCTCGGGTCCCTAGAGTCTAATTCTCCAAAGTGTTTCAAGCTCACAAGAAAGGTGGCAGAATTAAATATTATCCTGCCTGACTTGACTTACAATAAATTGAGACTATAACAATCACCAAATCTTTTAAATACCTGTACTGTAGTCCTACCATAGAGAATGATTACTCATGGCTGGTGGTAACCGTCTGTGGTATGCAGCGTTGAAGTTCCAATGGTAGATTCGAGATGGAATTGAATCTTGATTCTGTCGAGTTGCATCCTGGCAAGGTCGCCACTTGTGAAGGCTTACTCAGCCCTGTAACAACTTCAGTAAGTATTACTAAGGCTGGCTCCTCCTCAGGAAAATTAATGAATAGAAAAAAAAATAAGAGACAAACATAAACACTTTATTATATAGAAATTTAAAATATAAAACACTTAAATATGAAATATTAATCCTACATTAAAGAAAATGAAAAATGAAAAATATAAATGATAACTTAATTCAACACTAATATATATAGGGGTGTCTGGTGTTGGTGACACTTTGTTGAAATCGTAGCCGTTGCTGATGATGGGGGATGGGGGTCGCAGGTGTTGGTTACGACCCACTGGCTAGTTCTTCACAGTAGATAGAGCCTTGAGTATTATATCCCGATGACAGGAAAGCAGGTTCTTTACCACTGCAATGATGTGGGGTTACATACTGCAATTTCATACAGGTGCACAGGTAATTAAATCCAAAAAGGGGACGTCTCAGGACGTTAGTCCATCTCCATTCATTCTTCTCGTTGATTGACAGGTGACCCTCTCTGTCATCCAAGCTGAAAAGATAGACAGGTTACCCACTGCTTAAAAATCACTCTCCATGGCAAGTACAATACCCAAAAGATGTGGTGATTATTACAACAGTCAACCTAGAGCAAGACTGAAAGGACTAAGTTTATTATTGGTCAAAAGTGAAGCTTTCAACCAATAAATCCACTAGAATACAAGGCAGGCATGTACTTACAGTAGTGTTGGGAGCTGTGAGTCGAGTGATTTACTGTTTGACCAGAGCCCCCAAGTCACCTTTCGGGGGGTGGGAAGAAGGAGGGGAAGGGATAGCGGGAGCTAGACTGACCCTACGTTAACAAGCAGCCGGCAATCAAACTATCACTTTAGGGGTGGGGGAGAAAAGGCGGGAGCTTGACTTACCCTACCTTAACAAGTAGCCGGCAATGAAACTAACACTTTCGGGGAGGGGGAAAAAAGGCGGGAATAGCGGGAGCTTGACTTACCCTACCTTAGCAAGTAGCCGGCAATGAAACTATTGTTACTATATACTCCCTCTCTATTCCTATCTATTGAACTTTTCCCTCACACAGGGGCACGGCGATCTACGTCAGTACCACTATCCCTCATTCAATCTCCATTGACCCCATCAACTGTGGGGAGGGCATAGAGATTCAGGCTGGCAGATGGACCTCTCGTGGTTTACAATATTTACTGAAGCTCTCGGTACACCCTTGACATTTCAGAGGTGGCAGCACTCGCCCCACGGTAGTTTCTTGTTGTGGTTGGGGATGTCAATGCCCACCACCCAATACTTTCTTCTGTCTCTCCTACCAACGCTGCTGGGAGGCACCTTGCGGCTGTGCTGGAGGAGGTCCCTGAGATCGCCCTCCTCAATAATGGTTAGCCAACCCATCACTATGGTGGCCGCTTGGATGTCACACTCATCTCTAGGCAGTTGCTCTCGAGTGCGAGATGGGAGGTCCACCCCCGTCTCACCAGTGATCACTTTGCAGTGGTCACCATGCTGATGGTCCAGCGGTGCCCGATCCCCACACCTACTCTCAGATGAAATCTAAAAAAGGCCGCCTGGCAGTGCTTCCAGGAGGTCATTGAGCGCTGGTGGGTGGAGTCTCCTCTTCCAGAAGACCCAGATGAGGTGGCTCAAAGCTTGCAGGTGGCCTTCACATGTGCAGCTGAGGCAGCCATTCCTAAGATTACAGGTGGAGGGTCATATAAACGTGACTGGTGGTTTTACAATGAGGACATCAGGGAACAGAACCACCGCATCAATGTTGTACGCAAGATGCACAGGCGTAATCCCACGGTTGAGTTCATGCGTCTGCTCAGGGAAGTGGTGCGGCATGCACGCCATGTCTCACACAGGGTCCGGCAGGCTAAATGGTTCGAGTAGTGCCTCCTTCAGCTACTCCTCCACTTTATCTGAGATTTGGACCAAGTTACGATTGGCCACTGGGCAGCATCGAAGTGTGGCTCGGTTGCACCCAGACCCCGCAATGAGGCAGAACGTCTGGTGGACCTATTCACCTCCAGAGCGGCCATGGCTCAACTGCCTCAGGATCTCCAGGACCTCCAAGCCACCCTCCTTCCTAGAAGGATGATGGTGATCCAAGCTGCATGCCAGGCTAAGGACGTCATGGATGAAGACTTCACCGACCAGGAGCTCCAGGCAGCCTTCACATCTCATTGGGACACTGCACCGGGGCATGATGGTATCACCTATGGCATGATCACTCGATCTGGCCATTCTGGACATTCAGCTGTCCTGGGGGTCGTCAACCAGACTTGGCAGGCTGGCAAACTCCCTGTCGTATGGAAGGAGGCTGACATCATACCGATTCCTAAGCCTGGGGATCCTGGCAGTGTGAGACCCATCTCCCTCACCAGCTGCATCTCGAAGGTGTCTGAAAGGATGGTGTTGGAGCGCCTGAGGTGGAAGCTAGGCCCTCCTCATAAATACCTCTATGGCTTCACCAGAGGAGTGGGCACTTTCGAAAGCCTTACCACTCTACTGACCGGCATTGGGTGGGACGCCCAAGCCCACATTGTTGTCTTTCTTGACCTCGAGAAAGCTTTTGAGCTAGCCAGTGCACCTGCCATCCTCTCCCTCTTGGCCCGCAGGGGGGTTAAAGGCAGGCTGCTTTCATGGCTTCGTTCCTATCTCCAGGACAGGCGGGCCCGGGTACGCTTCCAGGGGCATGCCTCTTCTCTCAAGACCCTGGACATCGGCACTCCACAGGGTGGGGCTGCTTAGTCCCACCCTGTTCAATGTACTGATGCACCAGCTGGTGTGCCTGCCTTTCTCCAGAGGCACCATCCTCCTCAGCTATGCGGATGACCTGGCACTTGTGGTACCTAGGAAGCGCCGGCTTTTGCAGCGTGCCCAGGAGGACCTCGATCTGCTGGCTTCCACCTGCCATCACTTGGGGCTCAAGATATCTGCTGCAAAATCCAAAGCCATGATTCTTCGCACCTAGGTGCCCAGTCAGAGGCTGCAGGTCCTGGGCATCGACCTGGAGTGGGTTCACAGTTATAAGTACCTTGGCATCTACATTGACAGGCACCTCACCTTCCAGAAACATGTGCGCCACATTAAAGAGAGGGCTCTGCAGAGGGTCAGGGCATTGAGTGCCATGGCCAACCCTAGGGTTGGGGCCAGCCTCGAGGTCATGAGGCTGTTCTACATCCAGGCAATACGTTCCCTCGTTGACTATGGGGCACTTGCTCTGGTTCACACCAGACCCACAAACATCAAATCCCTCTGTGTCATCCAGAACACAGCTGTACGGGCCATGCTGGGGGCTCCTAGGTGGGCCAAGTGCAGTGGCTCTGAACCTTGAGGTGCAGCTACAGCCTCTTGAAGACAGGATCCAACTGGTAGCTGCCAAGAGGATTGCAAAGTATCTCCGACTCCCAGGGGCTGACAAACTGATGAGAGATTTACGGGTCCGCCCGGGACAGGTCATTCCACTGCATCCCGGCTGCCGATGGATGTGGGCGGTGGCAGATGCCACACGAAAGCTCTAGCCCATGACATTGCTCCAGGTAGAAGGCTGCAACAGACTGGCAGTGAACTACACGGTGCCACCCCCTTGGGCACCAGAGCAGTTTGCGGTGCACTGGACAACCCTACCAGACAGCAAGAGGCATTGCACCCGGGACATTCTGCACCACCTTGCCTCGGCTAGCATTGTGAGGGACGGAAGGCCCAAGGTGCGTGCCATATTTCACCGATGGCTCCAGAGACCCAGTGGCAGGTTGCACAGCTGCTGGGATGTTCCATAGCAATCTGACAGCAGGTTGGCGCCTCCCAAAACTATTGCACCATCCTCCAGGCGACTTGCACCATCCAACAAGCTCTGCAGCATGCTCTTGCAGACCATCAGCATCCCCCCATCATCCACGTTGTTTCCAAGGCAGCAATCCAAGCGCTTATACACAGAGAGCCAAAGGACAACATACACTTAATCACGTCCATCCGGGGTGACCTGCAGACTCTCATGGCCCAGGGTCGCAGGGCTACCATCAACTGGATCTCGAGGCATGTGGGTATCCCTGGCAATGATGCTGGTGAGGGTGAGGCTGCCCCCCAGCCACGTGCTGCAATCTCCATCAGCCTCAGTCAGATTGTGCTGTGGGCTGCCGGTGCTGCCAGGCGCCCATTCCCTGACCCTGGGGATTCACAGAGCCTCTGTTGGTAAGTCAGGGCGACCCACAGGGTGCCCCCTCCAAGTATTCGGACACAGTCCAGAGAAATGAGCGTGCGTATCCACCTCCTACTCTTAGGGTATCCCACCACTGCACGGACTGTTGAATGGGCATGAGAGGAGCTCTGTGCCCATTGTGACCGAATGGTTCCGAAGCCCTTGGTGCACTACCTGTTAGACTGCCCGACTATGATGCCCTTCGCCGTAGATACTTCCCAATGACCCCAGTGGGGCAGGCCCGAGAGGATGAGGCAGCACTTGGAACTTGGAAACTTGGAACCTTACTTCCAGACCTTGCACATCATCCCCCCCCTCCTCCCAGCTAAAGTTGTACTGCTAGGGCTGCTTTTGGGCCTCCATTGCACTGCACACCAGCTGCTGCTGTAGTGACACTAACGTTTGTACGTCATCTGGCCATAGGGCTGGTGATGAGGCACCCCCCTTCATGATGAAGACCTGTCACGCAGGTGCACGTACAGGATAAACGACATTCCATAACCGGGGAAGCCAAATGCAGGTCACAACATGGAAGAGACCCGGGCCGGGATACCCTCACGGCGAATCAAATAGAATAGAATAGAATAGAATAGAATGCCAAAATATATGATTGGGTATACATTCCAAAATATACTGTAATTGGGTTTATGCCAAACTATGATGGGTATACATGCAAAATATATTGATTGGGTTACATGCCAAAATCTACTGATTGGGTATACATGCCAAAAGGCCCTTGTATGCAGACTGCTTTAGCAATGTATTCCATTGAAAACTTCGTAATAACAAGAGGGAAAGATTTTTAATGAAAACTTATTAACATTTGTGACAAAAAATCGACTCTGGGTTATATTTTCAAAATTCGTTGCAAGATGATCACCTAAGCTAGCCACGTCTCCATCAGCAGTCCCAGACACAGGTTGTAACTTGATCACCTCAGCTCCACGTCTCCATCAGCAGCCTTGACACAATTTTAACATAATCTCCTCAGCTACCACATCTCATCAGCAGGAACAATGACCACAATTGTAACCATGATCACCTCAGCTTATACATCTCCACAGCAGGACAATGACCACAGTTGTAACATGATCACCTCAGCTAGCCACGTTCCTTCAGCAGGACCATGACCACAGTTGTAACATGATCAACCTCAGCTACCACATCTCCTCAGCAGGACCATGACCACAGTTGTAACATGATCACCTCAGTAGCCCTCTCCATCAGCAGGACATGAACCACTGTTGTTAATATGTCACCTCAGCTAGACACATCTCCATCAGCGGACAATGACCACAGTGTAACATTGATAACCTCAGCTAGCCAGATCTCCATCAGCAGGGGACCAGGACCACCAGTTGTATCATGCTCAACTCAGCTAGCCACGTCTCCCCCAGCAGGACCATGACCACCGTTGTAACATGATTCTCCTCAGCTAGGCCAGTCTCCACCCAGCAGGACTGTGATTTACATTTGTTCCTAAATCACCTCAGCTAGCCACGTCTCCACCACAGGCCCATGACCACAGTTGTAACAATAATTACCTCAGCTCAGCCGTCTGCACAGCAGGACAGTGATCACAGTTTGTAACATGATCACCTCAGCTAAAGGCCACGTCTCACCAGTTAGGACCATGACCACAGTTGTAACATTGAATCTCAGCTAGCCACGTCTCCACCAGCTGGACTGTGACACAGTTGGTAATGTGATCACCTCAGCTTAGCCACGTCAACAGCAGGGGACTGTGCGCACAGTTTTGTAACATGCTCACTCAGCTTGCCACGTCTGCACCAGCGGGACTGTGATCACAGTTGTACCATTCACCTCAGCTAGCCACTTCTGCACCAGGCAGGGGGGGGGGGGGGCAGGGAACTGTGATCACAGTTGTATTGATCTCCCTCAGTAGCCACGTCTCAACCAGGCAGACCTGACACAGTTAGTACATGATCTCAGTAGCCTTGTCTCCACCAGCAGGACTGTGATCACAGTTGGTAACAGGATCACCTCCAGCTAGCCACGTCTGCAACCAGCAGGACTGTGTCACAGTTTGTAACATGATCACCTCAGCTAGTACGTCTGCACCAGCAGGACTGTGACACAGTTGTAACATGTTCCCCTCAGTAGGCCACACGTCTGACCAGCCGGACTTGTCACCTCTACTGTTACGAATATGTGAACGATTGTCATTATTAAATTTAGTTGATTTACATTTAAAAGATATTTACTTCAATAGTGTTAATTATGCTTTTAATCGGTTTGAATTCACGCAGTCCCTTCATTGTTATTTTTGACGAGCCGGACACTGGCTGGTCTCAGACCTGGGTAGTGACGAGCCCCCACTGCCTGGTCTCAGACCTGGTAGCTGACGAGCCCCACTGCCTCTTCTCAGACCTGGTACCGGCGAGCCCCCACTGGCCTGGTTCAGACCTGGTATCTGGCCAGCCCCTATGCTGGTCTCAGGACCTGGTAGGCTGGCGCGCCCACTGCCTGGTCTCAGACTGGTAGCTTACTGTTGAAACTAATACTTTCCGGAAAAAATAAAATGTATGTGTTTATAAAAGAAGAGAATGGAAGCCGCGAACAGGGGGCTCTGCGCCTGCGCTGGACAGTCGCCATTGGTTTTTGAATGGGGCAGAGAACGTTAGTGACTATCGGGAAGAATTTTTCGTGCTCTAGAGGTTATATTGGGCATTAAAACCTCTCAAATAGGCGAAAATTGTTGGATGTGAACCTGACATAAAACGTCCCCCCTATGAGAAATCAGGCGACAAGGAAAGGGACACTCCAGGACCTGTCAGATAAGTTTGTTTATGTTGTACTCTGGTCAGTGTTATTTTCATAGTATAAACCAAGTGAGTTTTTGATTATGATTCACAGTACATCTCCAGTCAACTTGGTGGACTGGTAGTAAGATTATTCTCCTTCTGATTACATGTGTATATGTCATCATTTATTCATTTTAAAATACCGTCCAACAAATATATATATTTACCAGAATCCTGGTGATGTAATATATCTTTGTAATTAATAGATCTAGAGCAACTTGTGGATATGCAGTGGTAGGTATCGAAGGAGGACATTTTTTTTGACCTAGTGTCCGATTCCTCCTTCGGCTTGTAACTTTAATAAATAATAATTATCTTTGTTACCATTGCCTGTTGTCCCTTATGAGTTACATCCAGGTAATTTTATTTTCCGCACTGAGAGCCCCCACTGGCTGGTCTCAGACCTGGTAGCTGAAGAACCCCCACATGGCTGGTCTCAGAAAAACCTTGGTAGCTGATGAGCCCCCATGGCCTGGTCTCAGACCTGGTTGCTGACTGAGCCCATGGTGACGTGTACTTAGCTCAGTGGTGGGACGTGTACTTAGATCTGTGAAGACCTTTTTGTGTTGCTCTCTGTGAATCTGAAACCAGGATGCCCTCTTGCGCAGCATTACCAGCAGCTGAGAGAAGAACTCAGAGTTGCTAAACCCCCACGGAGATACGGCGATTACCGGCGGAGACAAGAGGATTCGTAGTAATCACCTGTTGTGAGTCCCAGGTTAAGAGGGGAGCTTGGTCAGTGGCCGGGCAACTGAACCAAGCTGACGATTAAGGGAAAGAAAACCGGTTGGAAGAGGCAGAAACAACGAGAACCCAAAGACTGCCGTGGGAAACTTCGAAACTCATTCTCGGTGCTACATGGCCGAAAGTGAGTGTTTCTATGGGAATGCCAACGAGCACCAAGGAAACAAAAAAGGGGCCAAATTTTTGGCAGACCGTTGAGTGAGGACAAACCCTAGAAACCCCAAGAAGACCATCGAGAAACGTCATGACGAATTCTACAAGTGGTGTAAGGTACCTGGCGAATGGTGAGTCGACTCACGGAGCAATCACTTCGGACGACGCCAAGGAAGGTAAAAACATTGATGTTGTTGGGATACCAGTTAGGACATGGTAGGGCATTTGTTTGAAGGAAGGGTAGGAGGGGGAGTAGTTTTTCCCGGGGGGTGGGATGAAAGGATATTGTTACGTTGGATGACATCAAGGAGGTAAAGGGAGCAATCCTTTTTCTGCTCAGTTGGAGGCAACGGTTGGCGGTAGGAGTGGGACCCGATTACAGTATAGGTCCCGGGAATAGAGTATTAGAAAAAAAAGGGTGGCAAACCCGCATATTGGCTTTTGCCAAGGAAGGGGGTTGGAAAGAATGGTTGTGAGATTGGTGCAAAATTGCTGGTGGGAAAAAAACTGTAGGTAATCGGAAAATTCTTGACAATGGGACCTTTTTGGAAAATGACCTGTAGCCGGGTGGGGTTCACTTTCTAGGTGTGGGGGGGGGCACTGGGGCCAACGCAGTGGAGGGGGGTTGGTCTTTTTAAATGGAATGTTGTGTATGGGTTTTGGCGGGAAAACTGTGAAAACGCAGGGTAGAACTTTGGACAGGAGAAATTTCTAGGCAAAAGGGCGGGGGTATTCCCCCCAGTGGCACTAAATTGACAAGCCCGTTTTTATGAAAAACAAAAAAGGGCAAATAAAAATAGGAGGGTCATTTAAAAATTTTTACCAAAAAATCGCCCGAGGAAAATGGGACGATTGCACTATTCTATGCATAAAAAAGATTATTCCAATTTCTGAACGTGGTTTAATTCCCCCAAAAAATAGGGACCTGCCGAAATGTCCCTTCCCCGGTTTTAAATTTTCCCCAAATAAAGGTTCGGGGAAGGGGGGGTGAGGGCATTGTTTCCGGATCGCTTTAATGTTGCAAAAAGGGTTTTTTAATTAAAGAAAACCCCATTTCGAGGCGTTTGGATAATTTTTCAGAGGGGCAGAAAATAAAATTTTGGTGTGATATACAGTCCCCCCAAAAATTAAAAGGGACCGGGGAAAACAGGGGGGAAAATTTTTAAAGGGCCCAAGGGCCCATAAAGTAGAAATTCAGGGACTTAACTTTAGTCATATTGATTGGAATTTCTTGACTGGGGAATTTTGAAACTACGATTTTTAGAAGTAGTTCCGGATTGTTTTTTGAAAACGATTTTGGCAGAACCAAAGGGGTAATAAACCGCTTGCCTTAGTTCTGGCAAAAAAATGAATCCCTTGTTAATAATTTAGAGTTCAGAGGAAAAATGGGGGGGCTCGACCACAAAAATTAATTAGAATTGAATGGAACTTATAGAGGGATCTCTTTCAGTCCCAGTTTTCGCAAACCGATTAGATGGGGCTTAGAGAACACTTACATCTGTTGACTGGGGTAACGGAAGGGGCTACAAAATGAAGTTTCTGAAAACAAAAAATGCGCTCAAAGAAACGTTTATCCCTTATGAGAAAATTTGATCAAATAGAAAAAGACCCCAAAAAAAGGTAATAATAGGCTCAAATATCTACAGGGATAAAAAAGGAAATTTTTAGGGGTACAAAAGAGGGAGGGTCATCTTAGAAACAGTTATTGACATTTAAGAGGGACTTAAAAAAAAAAAAAGGGGAAAAGAAAACTAAAAGGGGACTATGAAATTTAAAGTTTTGGGTTCTAAAACTAACCCAAAAAGTTTTTCCCGGGCAAAAAACAAAAATCAGAGATAAGATAGGGCCCCTTTTTAAAAAAACATGGGCATCTTACGAAAAAAAAAGAAAGTGCCGTTTTAAAAAAAATTTTTTTCTCTCGGTTTTTACACAGGGGGACACTAATAAAATTCCGGTAATTAATTTTTTTTTTAGTGGATCAGAAGAAAATAAATTTGTAAACACACAGCACTAGTGAAATGGTTGTGAAGCAGGGAAAAAAAAGAGAAGCAAAAAAAGTCCCCGGGCCTGATGGGTTTTTTCAAGGGGTTTTAAAGGAATGCAAAATGGAAGTCTGTGAACCATTTAAATATATTTTAATTTTATTCTTCAAACAG
>NW_026474858.1:0-10665 GCF_026875155.1 Cherax quadricarinatus
AAGTGGACCCTTGCCCACGATGGCATTGATTAACGAAAAGGACTAGCGATACTTTTATCGCAAAAATTTTGCCTCGATTAGCTCTAAAAAACTGGACCAACACTATTCCTTCCATTTGAGACGTGTCCACTTCTGGCCAGTGTTCACAAGCCAACCAGCCACTGCGGTCGCCTCCAAGCATACAATCGGAAAATTTCATATTATCACAGCCTTTTTAGTGATTGCACCTGCAAAATAAGTCACCATGGGCCCCAAGAAAGCTTTAGTGCCAACCCTACAGCAAAAAGGGTGAGAATTACTATGGATATGAAGAAAGAGATCATTGCTAAGTATGAAAGTGGAGTGCATGTCTCCGAGCTGGCCGGGCCCTGTACACAAAACCCCAATCAACCATCGCTACTATTGGGGCCAAGAAAACAGCAATAAAGGGGAAGCTGTTCTTACCAAAGGTGCAACTATGTTTTCGAACTGAGATCGCAAGTGATAGAAGATGTTGAGAGACTGTTATTGGTATGGATAAACGAAAAACAGATAGCAGGAGATAGCATCTCTCAAGCGATCATATGTGAAAAGGCTAGGAAGTTGCATGACAAATTTAATTTAGAAAAATGCCAGCAACTAGTGGTGATGAGGGAGGGGAATTTAAGGCCAGCAAAGGTTGGTTTGAGAGATTTAAGAATCGTAGTGGCATACATAGTGTGAAAAGGCATGGTGAGGCTGCCAGTTTGGACCAAAAAGCAGCTGAAAAATTTTGTGCAGGAATTCAAGGAGTACATAGACAGTGAAGGACTGAAACCTGAACAAGTGTTTAATGGTGACACTGACAATGTTTGAAACACGTTAGGAATGTCATAAAGGAATGGGAGGTAAAAGGCCTCTATGGGCAGATATGTTGTGCACAGAAGTCCAGTGACTCTCAAGCTGGTCCTAGTGCATTAAAAGAAGGGAAGTAACCCCCAAAAAAGGACTTCCACCTCAAGTCCTAATGGAAGGGGATTTCCCTTCTAAACACTAAGACCATCAACACACTTCCCTCTTCCCATCCCATCAATCATCACCAGATCTTCAATGAAGGTAAGCATCATGAAACTGTGCATGTCTTCTTCAGTTTGTGTTTTATTAAAATTAATATTTCATGTGTTAAAAAAAATTTTTTTCAATACTTTTGGGTGTCTTGCACGGATTTTAAATTTTATTTTTCCCTTATTTCTTATGGGGAAAATTAACTTTACTAATGATTTTTTTGACTAACGATGAGCTCTCAGGAACGGATTAATAGCGTTAGTCGAGGGTCCACTGTACATGATAATATACCTTTGAAGGTCCTGGAGGAATTTGGGACCAAACCCTGCACACAAAAAATCATTCCTATGAAACCAAAAGACTCGGCAGAGATGCAACATTCCCCCAACGAGAAGCAGGGACACCACAAGTACACTGAAGACAACACAATAAGTGTCCGGGGCCCAAGACTGTTCAATTGCCTCCCAGCATATGTAAGGGGATTACCAATAGATCCCTGGCTGTCTTCAAGAAGGACTGGACAGGCACCTAAAGTCAGTATCTGACCAAACCGGGAAGGGTGTATAAAAATAAGAATATCTGATATGCTGATATATCCCATACACATTGATCTTTTATTGAAGGGGTGATAAGGTTTTAATAATTTTCCAACTGGCCCTGAATAATTCCAGTTAAATATTATATGCAGTCCTTTGGTATAGTAATTAAGCTTTTACACAAGTAGTTAACATAACCAGTTCATAAAAAAGACCCAAGATTCCTTATTAACATTTATTTAAACTTTACAATCGGGAGGGGTGATCAGCCTAAACCAGGGTATCTGAAGGATACAGCTGGTTGCAAACTAGTTGTCTCTAAGACTTAATCAAGATTAGGTAATTTCCAATCTAATAACCCTAAACCCAGTGACCTATGTGTAAATAAATAATTATCATGTATAAATTCCCACACACAAATATATACTTAATGTGCCCATCTGTAGTGTGGAAACCAGGACAGTGCCACAATCTAAATGGGGCATAACTGATTATGTGTAGTGCTGTAGAATAGCCCAAGGACTTTCCTGTTGCTTCTACTTCTTGATATAACTCCAAGCAGTCTGTTAGCCTATTTACAGATGCTTAGGCACTGCTATCTTGGGTGTTGAGTTCTGCTTACCACAATGCCAGGTTTTTCCCAAATCTTTCATTTTCAGCAGAGCACTGCAGGGCCCACTGGCCCATGCCCCGGCAGGACTAATGTACACCCAAACTACACCCGTCATGTACTTGACCAACTTATACTTAAATAATCTAAAACTCTCGCTTTAGGGACATTACTTGAAAGTTTGTTCCACTCATCTACAACTCTACGCCAAGCTGTTATGTCCCTGTATATATCCTACCTAAAAAAAAAATTTGACCAACTTGAATCTGTTGCTGCGAGTACTATCTTGGGTAAATATTTTCAAAATATTATATCCCTTTATTTATTTTTGTTCCCATTTTACTTTTTAAATGTTCCCTCTAATTTACCTTTCCAAATGTTTTTCAAATTTTTGCTATCGGCACTATTTTTTCTGACAGACTATTCAATTTTCGCCCTTTTTCTGTAATTTAGTCATTATACAATTCAAAAATTATAGGCCCAAACTGAGGCACATAAATCAATCCAATTATTTGTAATATCAAAAATTAAATAAATTAAAAATCCCGAACAATGGAAATATAAACAATATATATAATTGCCTTTTTTTAAAACTTTCCCAAACATACTTTTCAAGATTTGGATTAAAAAACCCCAACTTTGGGGGCAAATTTTTGTCAAAAGGTCACATTATCTGATATGGTTTAAAAATTCCCATTAAGTTTACACCGGGGCATAAAAAAGCAATATTTTATTTTGTAAGTAAATTAATGGTCGAAACCATGAAAAAAAACAATATAAAATTTTAATTAAACGTCTCCGGAAATAAGCAAAAGTGAAACTAAAAAACCAGGGAAAAACCCCCAGAAGGACCCCATTCCATAAACCCCTGGGCTAAATTCTAAAACTCTGAAGATTCCTTTAAAGGGATGACATTAAGTGCCCTAAAGCAGACCCAACCATTTAAAAAAGACCAATACGAAACCCATCCCAGGCCCCAGACTGCTCAACCTTTTTTAGCCCAGGTTTTAAAAATTTAAAAAAAGGGGGGAAGGAAAACCCGGGAAAAAGCCCGGGGGGGGGGGAAATGGGGAACTTCGGGGCAACGGGGAACGGGGCCCAAGATCCAATTCCCTAAATAAGACCCCTCCCCATAAAGGCCTCCTTGGGGGAGGTTATTCAGGAATACTGCTTCCTAACTTGGGACCTCATTAAAAAGTATACATTTTTTTAAAAAATCTTTACAAAATAATGCAAAAAATTTAAATTTACGGGTTAAGTTCGTTTCATTTATTTTTTTATAAAACCAGAGTTGAGTAATCATCTTGATGGGGGGAATTTTTTTTAGCCCTGAATATCGCGGGTGCATGTATTTAGGGTCATTTATTTGTTTATTACAGAGGGTCAATGGATATATCAATTTTTAAATTTATTTATTTATTTATTTATTACAATTTGAGCACAATACGAGGAAAAAAAAATACAATAAGAGCACTGCCCAAAGACTTATACTAGCATAATTAGGGGCGGGTTTAAAATTTAACTTAAGATTAATAAGCAAATAAAAATCATGATAAAACATTTTTAAAACATTTTAAATTAAAGCACAATGATTTTACAAAGACAGGTCATAGGTTTCATTTTGTTGTAATTCACCCCCTCGGGAAGGGTTTCCCTTTGATGTTGGTGAGGGGCTCTTGATTTGGGAAAATTTGGGGATTGTGCCCATTTCCCCCCAATTTTAACCGAATGCCTTCCCACTCCCCCCCCCCCAGGCGCTGTAAAACCCTCCGGGTTAGCGCTTCCCTTGATATAAAATAAAATGTACATTTCATCGATAAATATTCTGTTAGGTTGTATTTAAAAAATAATAAGTTAGATTGGTTTTGGGTTTTAAAATTTTAAAGGATAAATTGTAGAAACATTTAAGATTAAAATTTTAAAAGTTCATTATTCAGTATTTATTTGGTTTTTGGGATAAATGATCTTTGAGAAGAATTTTTTTTTAAAAAACAGGTATTTTTTTTTTTTTTACAGGTAATAATTTCCAAATTTTGGGGCCTTTTATGGCTTTGAGTTTTTGCATAGTGTGAGATGGACAGAGGAAACAAAGAGGTCGTGCCTTGATTATGTCATTGTTCTGTTGGGGTTTGGGCAAGGAGATGTTTGAGGGGAGGGTTAATACGAGTTAATTTTTCAAATTATGTAAAGGTGCAGTAATAAGTATGGAGTTTTTTTATGGGAGTAGGTTAGTGTATTAATTTGGGGGAGTGTGCTCCCTTAGGGGAAAAATTTGTTTCATTCAACTGCACCCTTTTTTGTTGGGTAATTAGGGTCAAATGGTTAATTGTTGTTGAACCCCAGCCAAATTCCATGGGTTTGAAAAGGGGGTAAATAAAGAGTGATATGGGGCCAGGAGGGCTGATGGGGAACATAGCACCGATCTTCGATTTCCTCAGCTTGGAAATTTTCTTAGAAATTGTTTTTAATAAATTTAGAAATTTGAGTCTATTATCAAGGGGGTTTCCCTAAAGAATTTTCCCTCTGTTAGCTTTGTGATAGGTATCCGTTTATCATTGTGTTAAGAGGGACATCGTACTCTGTTCCCAAAACTAAAGAAGTAGGTTTTGTAAATTTTTAGGAAATTTTTTGTTACCCCTATCCAGGTGAATTTTCTGTATTCGGTTTTTACAGTATGGCTAGCGTGACTGGCTCGGTGAGAAAAGACGTAGTATGTCATCTGCAAAATTTTGGGGGGGTTTGAAAATTTGCGAAGTTTTTTAAAGGGTAAATTTATGTATGGGAAAAGAGAAAGGGCCAAGGACACTTCCCTGTGGGACACCAACGTAATTGGTGGCAGAAGAGTTTGCCCCATTTGGTACAATATGGTTTGTTGCTGAGGTAAGACTTTTGGGAGTTAGGGAGTGCCCTCTTTTTCCCCAAATGTGACAATTTTACGTGACAAGTCATGGTCAAATGTACAAAAAACTTTACTAATTTAATGAAGATCCCCATGGGGCTTCTTTTTTTCTTATTTCAGGTAATTGTTCTAGCATGTGTATAATAGCATCATAGTATTTTTATTAGGCCCCCGAATCCAAATTGGGAGGGGTTGAGTAGTTTTTGGGAGATACGGAGGGGTAATTCGTTTTTTTGAATTAATTTTTCGAAGATTTTTGAGAGAGGGTGTAAGTTGGATATTGGCCTATAGTTTTTCAACCTGTTTGGTCTCCTCCTTTTTGGATCGGGGTGACCCTTGCTATTTTGGTCTGTAGGGGAAAGGGGGAGGATTCAATGGATTTTTTAAAGAGGTTTTCAATGATTGGTAAGCCCTTGTGACATTTTTTGTATATAAAAGGTTTGGGGAAGGTATTTAAAAATCCTGCCTTGTTTTTTTTGTGCGTTTTATTTAAGGGGGGGTTCAGGGTTTGTCGGATAGAACATGTGTTCGGGTATTGCCGGGGAGGTTTGCATTTTGGGGGGGACCTGGGTTTACCCGGAGAGAGTTCCGGGGTCAACGCCCCCCCGGGGCCCGGGCTAAACCAGGCCTCCTGGTGGAACAAGCCTATCAACCAGCGTTCTGCTGGTGCACCAAACCCAAAAACACCCCCACCCGGCTGTCCGGAATGACTTTAGGGGCTTCCAGTGCCAGCTTGAAGACTGCCGGGGGGCTGTTGGGAAACCCCTTATGTGTGCTGGGAGGGATTGAACAGTTCGGGCCCCCTGACCTTTTGAAAGGTCTCTTAACGGTAGTGAACCCCTGCTTTTCATTGGGGGATGTGCATCGTTTCCAAATCTTTTGCTTTCTGTGGGGTTTTTTTTCGGTGCAAGTTCGGTACTACCCTCTAATTTTCCAGGGGTATATAATCATTATCTCTCCCCCCCGCTTCCCGGGGAAACAGGTTTAGGGAAACCCCAAGCGTCCCCATAAAGAGGTGTTTTTTTCTCCGTTATGCCGCCGTAATTCTCTGTACATTTTCTAGGGCGGAAATTTTTACCTGCCTTTAAAGGTGCTGTTTTGTGTGCAGCTTTTTCCAGCCTAAAGAAAAAATGACCGAAAATGTCATCAGGGGTTGGCCTCCCAGTTTTAAGGTTTCATTTTCCCCTGTCATTTTTAGCAGAGCATTGATACAATGTTATGGTCCTTGAAGGTGAGATCCTCCGAATGATCACTCCAGGGCTTTGACGTTGGTGTTTCGCTCATTTTTGGGCCCAAAAAATTGTTTTGTACTCTGTGAAGATTTTTTTTCCCATGTTTACCATACTGAGTAATTGAAATTTTTCATCTTGAACTTCAAATTTTTTTTCTGCAGCCCCCGAAAAATTTGGTTGATGTCTGCCCGGGAGCTTTGCAGTGTCTGCAATTTGGGAAACACTGTCATGCAATTCGGGGGTCATCTGCAAAGGAAGACACGGTGCTGTGGGTGACATCCTTGTCATTTCGGATTAAGGATGAGGAACAAGAGGGACAGTACGTGCCTTGTGGAACAGAGCTTTTCACCGTAGCTGCCTCGGATTTACTCGTTGACGACTACTCTTGTGTTTTGTTATAGGAAATTATAGATCCACCCCACCTACTTTTCCTGTTATTCCTTAGCACCATTTTTTTCGTATTTCGCCATGGTCACATTTTCGAAGGGTTTTGCAAATTTTGTATAAAATTCATCTGCATTTTTTTTGTCTTCTAGGGGCATTTGGGACCTTGTCGTAGTGGGTCCAATAGTTGAGAAAAGCAGGAGCGACCTGTTAAAACCCCATGTTGCCCGGGGTTTTGTGAAAACGATGGGTTTCAAAGAGGCGTGGTTTCTTCCCTTTCTTAGGCCCCTTTTTCAAAGTTTTTTTATATATGGGATGTTATGCTTTTGGTTTCTGTATTTCTTTGGTTGTTTTAAACTGCCCCCTTTGTGGATTTGGGGCTATGTCGGGTTGTTTTTGAAAATTGGGGGAAGCCCCCCGTGCCCCATGCCCCCTCTCCAAGGAGGGAAAAAGGCCCTCTTTGTTTAGGGGCTTCTTGCATTTCTTGTAAAACACAGAGTTCCATGATCGGGCCCCTGGGCAGGGGTGCATGGGCATGTCTTTTAAATCGCCTTTTCGAATCTTTTGGCGTCGGGAAAACATCGGATAGGCTTGTGTTAATAAAATTTTGTGGCTCTCTCAAAAAAAAATTCCCATTTTGATTTGGGAACTTTCGGGTTGGGCCGGTTTGCTAAAAACGATCATTTTTGGGATTTATTTAGCTCCCCTCTTTTCCCTTTTGTTTTTCATCTGGGGTAGACCCCATTTTGTTTAAGTAGGGGCCCAATACTGGGAGGGGTTGTTTTTCCGATTTTGTTTTTGGCATAGGAAAGAAAATTTGGGGTTTCTTTCGTTTTTCTTTTAAATGGTTTTTTAGTTTTTCCCCGGGCGATTCCGGGACCCAAAAGGTTTCCCTTTTGGGCTTAATTTCGATGCTTGTAGTTCTCTGACCATGCCCCCTACGCATTTCAGATATATTGACCTTTCTTTTAGCCGCTCTGTTATTCTTTTCCGTCCCCTGAAAAGGGGGAGCGCCTGTCTTTTTCTGTTTTAAAATCTTCCCCCTTTCCTTTTTTTGAGGAATAAGCCTTGTGCTTAAAACGAGTGTACCGGTTAATCTTTTTCTGGGCTTTAAGTTGGGGTCTGTTTTCCCTTAGTATTTTCCCCCCCGCTTATATCGGTTAGGACTTGGTTTCTTGGTCCCCTTTTATTTTTTGTTATTGAAGTTGAATTTGGTAAATGCTCCCTCGTGCTAATCTCCTTATTTTCGGTCTGGGGCTCCGCCCCATACATGACTGAACCTCAATTTTTTGTGATCTGAGTATATTGTTTTTGATATGGTGATTTTTCTTATCGATCATCATTGTTGGGAAAGATGAGTCAGTGTATTCCCCAGTCTAGAAAGGCTCTATTTTTTTGCGGTTTTTAAATTAAATTTTGTGCAGAGTTTTAAAAAAGGCTCGCGTGAGTGTGAGTTTTCACAGAGTGCCCTGGTGTTATTACTGCAAAAATAAATTTGCATTTTTCCCTCCTTTTTTGGGGGTTTTTTAAAGGGTTGAAATCCCCCCCAGGACAAATGTTGGGTGCAGGACCCGGGAAAGGTTTTTCCCGGACAGGGGTTTCTTTTTTTTAACAGCTTTCCGGGAATTGCGGGATTTTTGCACCCGGGAGGCTTGTAGATTTATCAAAATTAAAACCTGGGTTTTTGGGTTCTCAAACCTTTTCCTGCTAAAATTTCCACTAATCTTTTTGAGGCATTTAAGTTCGTGAAACAATTGACTCGAAATGTACGGGCCCAACCCCCCCCCTTTTGCCTTTACCTCTGTCACATTTTAAATAGGTTGTAACCTGGGATCCATATTTCGTTGCCCAAATTGTTTCCTTTATGTGGGTCTCGTGAAAGCCGGGGAACTTTGGGTTTTTCCTCTGCAAGCGGGGCCCCACGGTTTAAAAGGTATTTTGTTGTTTGTTGCTGGCTTTAGACCCTGAAAATTTTTTGCAAAAAAGGGAATTTTAAACGGACGGGTTTGGTTTGTTGGTACGGGGGGGTTTTTTTTTCCGGCATTAGTATCTGAATCTTTTGGGTTTTTGGAGGGGAAAGGCCCAAAATCGATTTGTGGTTCCACTCCAGGAATGACTGGTTTTGGGTTACGTTTTTCTGCCTTTTCCTGCCATTTTTTTTTCCTTCCTGGCACTAAAAAACCTCTCCCTTTTTGAGTGGCTTTTGGCTAAACCCAAAGGGTTTTTCCCCTGGGGCCCGGATGTTTTGTAAACTTTTTGACCCCTTTAGTGGGTTTTCCCCGGCCCAAATTTAAAAAATAGCACGTTTTTTTGGTACTGAAGAGGTTTCAAAAAGTTCAGGGTGAAAAAGCTTACAGGAAGGGAGGGTTTTCATTTTCCTTTTGGTCATTTTTGGGGATGGGGATTTCCCAGGGGGGTCATAGTTTCACGTCCCACTGTTTTTTCCCAGATTTCCCTGCCAGCAGATTTCCGAGTGCATTTGTATGTGCACAGGCTTTTGGGTTTTCCCTTTGCCCCTTTGGGGGCTGGAAATGTATTCCCTTTTTGGGGCATGTTTCCCCCCTTTTTAAATTCTATCCCCCCCTAGCACCAAAAAAAGGGGCTCCCCCCATTTGTTTTTTTGGGAAATATCCTTTAATTTTTGCTAATGGAGTTTCCTTTTTGTTTGCTTTTTTCCTGCCCGGGATTTTTAGTTTTTCAATATTGGTTTTATCTTATCTTTTTGGGTACAAATTGTTTCCCCAATATGGCTCCTGGGCCCCTTGAGGGCATTCATAGTATTCCCTTTCCCGCGATAATTCCCGACTACCTGGGCAAAAACCCCAGCTTCACCCCTTACTGTCCCCCCAGGGCGCATCTTTCCCGCTTCCCCATTAATGTCTCCCCGGACCCGCATCTCCAGCTTCACCATTTTCTGTCTCCCAGGACAGCACCTCCCGCTTCACCATTACTGTCTCCCAGGAACAAGACCTCCCGCTTCCACCCTTATGTCTCCCCGGGGGAGCACTATCACCCCCCATTTTCGCCACCAGGACTCAAACTCAGCCTTAAAATTTTTGACTACATGGCCCGTATCAAGGGCCAAATACCATTCAGCCCGGGGCTTTTTTGTTCCCCTCTTTTTGATAAAGCTTCCAGGTTTTCTAAGGAAAACACTTTGTGTTGACCCCCTTTTAATTAAACCCTTGGTGATTTTTAGGGCCACAGATTTATCTCATTTGGCATACCCAAAAACACCTTCCCCGTTTTTTTTACTGGGTTGTGCTAGTTCTTTGGGTATCTTTCACAAGGGGGGGACAACCCAAATTTTCCCCAGAAATGAAAATTTTTTCTGTGGAAGCCCCTTTGTTTTAGCCGACCACGACTTTCAAAAACTTCATAATGATTTGAATGGTTTTTTTACTGCAATTTTTACTAGCAACCCTTTGAAATTCTTTAATAACCTGCTAGGGGGTGCACAAAAAGAAACCGTTTGAAACCAGTTTCCCCCCTTTTGGACCAGTCAAGGGGTTTGGGGCCAGTCAAGGGTTTTGGCCATTTAAGGGTTTTGGGCCAGTCAAGGGGTTTGGACCCGTCTATCTATCTGACAGTGGGTCATTATTTAAACCCCAAATGGTCGGTTATTTGAGCTTAAAACATGAAAAGGGTCTACTGGAAATTAAACTAAACCCAGTTTAAAATTGATTTGGTTGATACAAAAGTATAACTTGCGTGTTGAAGAGCCGGTGGGCTGTGGCACCCTACAAAGACGAACGGTCGAGCCTCCACCTTTGGGTTTTTCAATCGCTGTATCTAGTTCTTTTATTTTTTTTTTTTCCGGTTTTCCACCCCAATAAATGCTATATTTCACAAAAGTTACTGGTCAAATTTTGGAGGAAGGGGCGCTTTTTCTGTAGTAATAATTGCTTTCTCGTTGTGGGATATTGCGACCGCTGGTAACTACCGGGGTTTATGAAAATTAAAAGGAACGTTTTGTATTTA
>NW_026474859.1:0-10633 GCF_026875155.1 Cherax quadricarinatus
AGCCGACAGTGCGGAACTTAAATACTGTCGGAAGGAGAGTGCAGACTAGTTAGAAGTAGTAGTAGTGAGAGTGTAGCCACTGAGAGGTCAGGTCCCTCTCAGATCCAACAGTTCTCACTTGAAATGGTGTTAAGGCGCTTTCTGTACCAAGAGGCCATGTGTTGCAGTGTCTGACAAGATGATCATCAAAATGGTATACAAAAACCGACAGGTTGGTAGTAAGACACATAGGCAACAGTTAGGCAACTTTATTCCGAAACGTTTCGCCTACACAGTAGGCTTCTTCAGTCAAATACAAAAGAAAGGCAGGAACAGTAGAGATGTGAATACGATTAATCAGTCCATCACCCTTGAAGTCATAGAATTTGAGGTTGTTAGTCCCTCGGCCTGGAGAAGTTCAGTTCCATAGTCAGGAACTATCTGAAGATCAAGCGACATTTGCGGAATTTAAAAATACTGCGGAAGGAGAGGTTGCAGACTAGTAGTAGTAGTATTAGTGAGAGTGTAGCCACTGAGAGGTCAGGTCCCTCCTCAGATCCAACAGTTCTCACTTGAAAGGGTTGTCTAAGGCGCTTTCTGAAACCAAGGGGGCCATGTGTTGCATTTGTCTGACAAGATGAACATCAAAATGGTATACAATACCGACAGGTTGGTAGGTAAGACACATAGGCAACAGTTAGGCAACTTTATTCCGAAACGTTTCGCCTACACAGTAGGCTTCTCAGTCGAATACAGAAAGTAGGCATGGAACATAAGATGTGAAGACGATGTAATCAGTCCATCACCCTTGAAGTCGTAGAATTTGAGGTTATCAGTCCCTCGTCCTGGAAAGTTCAGTTCCATAGTCAGGAACTATCTGAAGATCAAGCGACAGTGGGGGAGACTTAAATACTGTCGGAAAGAGAGGTGCAGACTATAGTAGTATAGTAGTGAGAGTGAAGCCACTAAGGTCAGGTCCCTCTCAGATCCAACATTTCTCACTTAAAAGGGGGTTTGTCTAAGGCGTTTTCCCTGTACCAAGAAGCCATGTGTTGCAGTGTCTGACAAGATAACATCAAAATGGTATACAATACCGACACTACTACTACTATCAACACCTCTCCTTCCGACAGTATTTAAGTCTCCGCACTGTCGCTTGATCTTCAGATAGTTCCTGACTATGGAACGAACTTCCCCAGGCCGAGGGACTGATAACCTCAAATTCTAAAGACTTCAAGGGTGATGGACTGATTACATCGTCTTCACATCTCTACTGCCCTGCCCACTTTCTGTATTCGACTGAAGAAGCCACTGTGAAAGGCGAAACGTTTCGGAATAAAGTTGCCTAACTGTTGCCTATGTTACCCTACCACCTGTCGGATTTTAAACCATTTTGATGTTCATTTTTGTAATGGCTTGATAAAGCTCCTGGAGAGCGAAAAAGTTGGCACAAAAAAAATGTCACATTAGCTGCACTTTGTCCTTTTACTTTACATAGTAACAATATCCCCAGAGAAAGTTGCGTTTTGGTATTAAGTCAGGATCACATTATACTGCTTATGTTTATATTTCCATTGTGTATAACCTGGTAAAAAATACCGACAATGTTTAGAAAGACACGTAAGGCAACACAAAATTTATTAGAAAACGTTTCGTCCTGGAACCTTGACTTAGAAGTGTTAAAGTGATCAAGGTCCCAGACCGAAACGTTTTCTAATAAATATGTTATAGTGTTTGTTTAACGGGGTCTTTCTAAACCATGTTCTTTGTGTCGAAATTTTATACATTATCCCTTCTTGGGATTTTGGTAGGGTGGTTTTGATAAGGACCTGCTTGTATGGCCAGTAGGCTTTCGGCAGTTTTCCCCATTCTTATGTCTTAGTAATTTTGATCCATTGTGGAAAAAACACTTATGTACAGTTCGGGACATTATTAAAGGAACTTTCCCCACGAGTGTTTTCTTCATTCCTAATACAGAGAAAACAAAGAAAACACACATATAATATGTGGAGTCAGTGAGGTGAAGCGTGGGTAAGGTGGTAGTAGTAGTATAGTATAAGGGAAAACTAAGGAGTGAGGTTAAGAGAGGGACCTGCTGGCACCCAAGTAACACGAGTTCCAGGATGTTAATATCCCTTTTGCTTAGTAATTTTTGAAATACTGTAACTACGGATTTCTGCTTTATATGTTACTGACAAAATTAGTGCAGCTTCAATTCTTTTCTCCGTCTTAAGTCGTCTTCTTAATAACTATTTTAGGCTTCATTAATTCATGAGGTGTCCAACTTCGTCTCTATGTTGAACACATCGTGTTTGCGGTCACCATTTCTGAAAGCATTTTTGTGTTCTGCTATCCTGATGTCCAGAGTTCGGCTGTTTCCCCTACATATACTTTGTCACACCCCCCACATGTATAGTGTAGATTTCCTGCACTTGTGCCAGAATCATGCTTGGGTTTTGTATCGGGTTTCCTAATAGTATTAAAAGAGCTGGTAAAAATTTTTTAAAGCCATTTTCTGTCAAACATTTCGAAACATAGGCAACGTTGCTGACCGGTAAAAACGATGAAACCCTTGGAGGCTTCTTCTTCATTTGTGGGTTTGGCCTTGCTGAGGATACGTTTTGAAACGTTTCCTGCAATCACGATAAGTGTAGGGAAAGTTAGGAACTAAAAGGGTTGTGATGTATTACATTCTCTTCGAGGAACTGGGGACGGAAATTCTTTTGGCTCTCAGAAAGAACCAAAACTACCCTCTTTAGTTTGGTCATGGTAGAGAAGAATGTAGAAGATCATTCTTGTGGGTAGGCTTCCGGTAGACTTTAAAAGAAAGTTGCTTCCCCTGCGTAAGAAACTCGAAAAAAGTAATAGGTGGTCCTTCCCTCCACTAAGTAAATTTAATAGAGGTCCAGAGTGTTGATGGTGTTGAGATGCCCCTGTACTCAGATTTTGGACATGACCAAAATATCATCTACGTACCGCATCCAAGTAACTAAACGAGGGATGTTTGGGGACCCTTCTTGTATTCCAGGGTCCACCAATATAAATTGGCAAGAACTACCTAAGGGGGGATCCCATGGCAGTCCGAAGAGTTGTTTGTACTCTTGTCCCGAACCTAAAACCAGATTATATAACGAACACAAAGTTCGACAATTTCACAAAAACTTGGCGGGGTACCAGTAACCTGTATCAACTTTAATCACCCTGCGAAGAAGATCAATGGCTTGATCAACTGGGACTTTGGTGAATAAGGCAGTCACGTCAAAACTTGCAAGCTTCTTATCACTCAGGTCGAGATCCCTGAACGTTAAGAGGTCACCCGAATGCTTAGATGAGCCTGACGATTGTACCCAGAGCTTTGACAAATATTTCGCCAAAACCCTGCTAGACTGTGAGGGGCGCTGCCGAAACCAGATGAAAAGGGGTCCTCATAGGCACTTTTGGGTTTTGGGGGTCTTTGGTAAACCATAAAGTCTAGCTGACTTGGGGTTGGTAGGATGGGGCGCAAAGCTTTTTAACCTTCTTCTGATTTCCTGAGTAAACTGCGGGTCTTACTGAAAAAGAATCTGTTTTTTTCCCCCAAATGCATGTTCATGTCATGCATGTCAAGACACAGTACTAGTGATGGACGTTTTATAAAGAGACTACCTTTCTCTCCTCCTAAGGCACAAAAGTTTCAAGAACCGTTCCTCTTTTCTGCAAGACTGCATAGAAGAAATGGTCGCACCTAGACCCCACTCCACACCTTCTCACGGATTCTAAACATCCCTTCTCTCCTGCTACTTACCAACTATCTACGAAGTGCAAGGAAGATCTATCAGCTTGCTCCAAAGATTATTTCCATAGTGCTCAACCTAGCTCTCATTTCCCCTTCCACTCCTGACAGACCACCGCCGAACACATCCTAAGCAAAGTTTACCACCCCCAAACCCCTACAGCAGAAACTACGGCTCTCAATAAAACTTGCCCTCTTTTGTCAACACAGCAAATGGAAAGATATTGGTAGAGCTGAAAATCATCAATAACCTTTCTTCTTATGTTCCCCAGTGATACAGAATCCGAAGCACTCAGCTTAGGTCTCAATTTTGCTACTGGCATACGGAAGCCTAAATGCGAGTTAGACACAGTGATCAAAAACCATTTCTTCTGTGACTCTGAGTTTAACAAAGGTTTCATACAAGGATTTATGCAGCTGCAGTTTCTGAACCTAGTCGTCCAGTCATTCCTCGTCGCTACATCCAGGCACTCAAACACTTAGCTTCCAATAATGATATTCTCATCACCACAGCGGACAAGGGGGGGATGGTCATCCTCAACATACAGACTACGTAGTAAATCAAGATTTATTGAACGACGCCAACACATACGTTTCCATCCCCAACATCATGGGGAAAGAAACAGATTTTTTTCTCAGTAAGACCCGCAGTAAAACTCAGGGAAATCAAAAAGGTAAAAAGCTCTTGCGCCTCACCCTACCACCCCAAGTCAGCTAGACTTTATGGTTTTCCAAAGACCCACAAACCAAATGTTGCCAAAGAGACCCATTTTCATCTGGTACGGCAGCGCCCCTCACAGTCTAAACAGGAGTTTTGGCGAAATATTTGTCAAAGTTCCTGGGTACAATCATCAGGCTCATCTAAAGCATTCGGGGGACCTCCTTAACCGTATCAGGGATCTCGACATGAGTGATAAGAAGCTTGCAAGTTTTGACGTGACTGCCTTATTCACCAATGTCCCAGTTGATCAAGCCATTGATCCTTCTTCGCAGGGGGATTAAAGATGATACAGAGTTACCTGTACCCCGCCAAATTTTGTGAGCCTTGCGAACTTTTTGTCGTTATAACTGTTTTAGGTTCGAGGACAAGAAGTACAAACAACTCTTCGGGCTAGCCATGGGATCACCCCTTAGTGCAGTTCTTGCCAATTTATATATGGAGGACCTGGGTCAAGAAGGATCCTCAATAACATCCCTCGTTCAGTTACTGGATGCGGTACGTAATAAAATTTGGTCATTGTACCCAAAAATCTTTACGTACAGCATCCCCCAACACCATCAACATCTGGAACCTACTATTAAATTTACTCAAGGAGGAGAAGACAACCAGTTACCTTTTCTCGACGTTCTCTTACGCACAGGGGAAAGCAAACTTTCTTTTAAAGTCTACCGGAAGCCTACCTACAAGAATGATCTTCTACATTTCTTCTCTCACCATGACACAAGAACTAAAAGAGGGGTATTATTGGGTTCTTTCTGAAGCCTAAAGAATTCCAGTCCGCAGTTCCCCGAAGAAGAAAATTTCATACATCACCAACTCTTTTAGTTCACTACAAATTTCCCTACACTTCATACGTGACTGCAGGAAACGTGCAACACGTATCCTCAGCAAGACCAACACCTATCAAATTGAAGAAAAGCCTCCAAGTTACATCGTTTTACCGGGCAGCAACGTTGCCACAATTTTCGAAAATGTTTGACAGAAAACTGGCTAAAATACTACCAGCTCTTCAACTACTATTAGGAACCTGATACAAAAACCCAAGCATGATCTGGCACAAGTGCAGGAATCTACACTATACCATGTGGGGGTGTGACAAAGTATATGTAGGGAAACAGCCAGAACTCTGGACATCAGGATAAACAGAACACAAAAATGCTTGCAGAAATGATGACCGCAAAAACGCATGTGTTCAACATAGAGACGATGTTGGACACCTCATGAAATTCAAGAAGCTAAACTAGTTATTAAAGAAGACGACTTAAGACGGAGAAAATGCTTGAAGCTGCACTAATTTTTGTCAGTAACACTATAGAGCAGAAATCCGGGAGTTACAGTTTTTTCAAAATTACTAAGCAAGAGGAATTACCCATCCTGGGGAAATGTGTTACTTGATGCCAGCAGGTCCCTCTCTAACCTCACCCCTTATTCCATTACTACTACTACTACTACTACCACCTCTACCCACGCTTCACCTCACCTGACTCCCACCACTATATATAGTTTTGTTTTCTTAGTTTTCTCTGTATTAGGACTGAAGAAGCCACTCGTGGGGAAACGTTTCCTTTAATAAATGTCCTGAACTGTATATAAGTGTCTTTTTCCACATCTTGTCGGTATCACCATACCATTTCCTCAGATCCTAGTTTTTCCCTTTGCGGTTGTAGCACTCAAACCTAACTAGGCATCATGACTCACGCACTCACCTGTGAGTGCGTGAGTCATGATGCCTAGTAGGGTTAAAGCCTCACACGTTCCCTGATTTAATAATCATTTTTGGGCTGATTTACCTAATTAAACCTGCTTGTTTTTTGGCTGGCATTTATTAGCACAAATGCTTTAAACGTGCACTTAAATTTAATTTTATCTAGCAAACTGTTAATTTATTGAGGAGACTTTACATGACACATTTTGCGATAATCTGTTGTTAATGTAACTTGCAAAACTTTATAATTATTAATTTGATTTATCATCTCCCCCTTTGATTGGCAACAGATCATCGTTCCAGTATAAACCTTGATGGCTTTTTATCAGTCCAATACAAAGAGGAAGGCTAAGGAGAGGAGGAGTGTGAGGTAATCAGTCCCCTCAACCTGGAGTCGATGTGTTCAGTCCATCAATCTTGTAGAATGGACTGAACACATCGACTCCAGGTTGAGGGACTGATTACCTCACACTCCTCCTCTCCTTACGCCTTTCTCTTTGTATTGGACTGATGAAGCCACGTGTGGGGAAACTTTCCTAAATAAAGATTCCCATATGCGCATAAGTGTCTCGATCTTCAACTTTTCGGTTTTTTCAAACCCATTCATCACAAACCTTGATATAATAAGACAGTTTCATTGGTAAGCGACAAAATAGAAGAGAGAAAACTAAAATACAATGTTGCCACGAGCATTTCATGTGAATAAAATGCAGAATAATTGAATTAGGCTTAAAAAAATATAAAAACTGTCAGCCTTTTTATGATCGATTTGGTTATTAACATTAATAACACGATTCTTTAACTCGTAAATAATTTTAACCCTACATAAATATTATTAGTTGAACTGAGACACAATGTGCAACATCTGGGCATCTTTATTGTAGACGTTTCGCCATCAGTGGCTTTACAATAAAAAATTCCAGGTCATAACTTCAAGTTATGTCCTGGATTTGTATTGATAAAGCCACTGGATGGCGAACGTTTTACAATAAAGATACCCAGATGTTGCACATGTGTCTCAGTTTCAACTTGTCGGTATTGTATACCATTCTTGTAAAAACATTATTAGTAACATAATTTTAAAATTTTTGAAGGATGGAAAATTATTATATTTTCCCCGCTATCGGTGGGAAATTGACGATATTGATTATTACACTTCTTCATTAATTAAATCAACCAGCCCCCCTCTAGGGGAAAAAATAAACACAAATGCGGTATAATGCGGCCCTTTATTGACAATGTTTCCCCCAAACACAGTGGGCTTTTTCGTTGGGCTCGAAAAAACTCACTGTTTGGGCGAAACGTTGTCAACAAAGGATGGGCATTATACTGCATTTCTTTATTTTTCCATCGTGGTTGGTATTTTGTACCATTTACCTCTCGCCCCCTCTGCTCCTTAGGCTGTTGAATAGACCTTCAGAGATTGTTGTTGAGGTGATGGTTGCAGTTCCATGAAAAATCCTTTTCCTCCTTGAATCATTAATGCTTATATTTCCGTGTCTTCTATTTTTTCGCCATGTAACATAGGCTTGGTATTAAAAAACTTATATTATGATAAAACATGAACAAAATTATAGAGGTAACTTCCGTGGCTTGCCACGCGAGTTTATATAATTAGGATAATCCTAGTAACAGAATTTTGATTGAACATTAAAATGGAAATCAAATACCGACAGATTGTTAGGAAAGACACTGTTGCATATGTGTCTTTCCTAACAGAATTTTGATTATTGGGTTAGAAAAACTAATACACAGGTTCATACAATAGGCTAGTTTTAAATATTGTCATGAAAATTTCAAAGGGAGAATTCGCTGTTTAACTGGGACAATAAATTTATTGGACAGCCTAGGGAAACATGACTAAAGAATCGTAATGACAGGATTGCAAAACGATTGCGACGGGCTGGAGTTTTGAGACTCTATACCGCGGGTTCAACCCCGGCCGGGGGGGGTATGGTTGGTTACCCTAGGGAAATGCGGCATCGTCCATTCCAGGGGAATTTCTTCCCAGGCTAAGCCTTTATTTATTTTTTTTTTTGCAGTAGATTTCTTTAGATATTTAACACTAATAATTTTTTTTGTTCGTAGGTTAATGGCATTGTTACGTCCTCGTGTTTTTCTCAATGCAAAATTTAGCGAGGTGTGGTTTTTACCTGGCTAATAATTTATAATTATTGTATGAACCCAAAATAAGCGGAGTAGCAAATAGGCTCTCTATCCCTGTTCGTAAGGACCAAAAAAAGCTACGGAAAATTAGGACTGAAATGCCGACACTAAACAATCAGTAGCGCTTACCTTCGACTTCAACAACCTGAAACTTTAGACACATGTGCAACATCTGGATATCTTTATTGTAGTAGACGTTTCGCCATCCAGTGGGTTTATCAATACAGATTTAGGACATAATGGAAGACAGTAGAACTATATACAAAAGATGAGGTTTAATCAGCCCCTCGGCCTTGGAGTTAGTGTTCACAGCTTCAGGGTGGAGGAGAATCTGGAGCAAAGACAAGAAGACTGGCGGTTTATATAGGCGTCAGTGGATAGGGACGGGCAGCAGACGAGGGCAAAGTCACTGGTAGGCGGGATTCCCCAGTGGAAAGTAGGTCCTTCCCAAAGAGATGGGTTAGTGTAGCAGCCGTGAAGAAGATCTTGTAGATGTCTCTGAACAAGTTCCATGATGTTGCAGTGTCTGACAAGTTGTGCAAGAAAGGTATAAAATCCCGACAATATGAAAGTTAAGCACATGTGCATCATCTGGATTTTCTTTATTGTAGAAGACGTTTCGCCATCCAGTGGCTATATCAATACAGATTCTAGACTTTAATAGGAAGACAGTAGAACTATATACAAAAGATGAGGTAATCAGTCCTGGGCCCTTGGAGTTAGTGTTCACAGCTTCATGGTGGAGGAGAATCTGGAGCAAAGACAAGAAGACTGGCGGTTTATATAGGCGTCAGTGGATAGGGACGGGCAGCAGACGAGGGAAAGTCACTGGTAGGCGGGATTCCCCAGTGGAAGTAGGTCCTTCCCAAAGAGAGGGTTAGTTGAAAGCAGCCGTGAAGAAGGTCTTGTAGATGTCCTCTGAACCAAGATTCCTTTGATTTTTGCAGTGTCTGACAGTTGTGCAAGAAAGGTATAAAATACCGACATATGAAATTTAAGACACATGTGCAACATCTGGATATCTTTATTGTAGTAGACGTTTCGCCATCCAGTGGTTTTTATCAATACAGATTCTGGGACATAATAGGAAGACAGTGAACTATATACAAAAGATGAGGTAATCCGTCCCTCGGCCTTGGAGTTAGTGTTCACAGCTTCATGGTGGAGGAGAATCTGGAGCAAAGACAAGAAGATGGGGGTTTTTATATAGGCGTCAGTGGATAGGGACGGGCAGCAGACGAGGGCAAAGTCAGGGTTTAGGCAGGATTCCCCAGTGGAAGTAGGTCCTTCCCAAAGAGATGGGTTAGTTGTAGCAGCCGTGAAGAAGGTCTTGTAGATGTCCCCCTAAACCCAAGTTTCCCATGATGTTGCAGTGATTACCTCATCTTTTGTATATAGTTCTACTGTCTTCCTATTATTGTCCTAGAATCTGTATTGATAAAGCCATGGATGGCGAAAGTCTACTACAATTAAAGATATCCAGATGTTGCACATGTGTCTTAACTTTCATATTGTCGGTATTTTATACCTTTCTTGCACAACTTGTCAGACACTATAACATCAGGGAATCTTGGTTCAGAGGACATCTACAAGACCTTCTTCACGGCTGCTACAATAAACCCCTCTCTTTGGGAAAGGGCCTACTTCCACTGGGAAACCCGCCTACAGTGACTTTGCCCTCGTCTGCTGCCCGTCCCTATCCACTGACGCCTATATTAACCGCCAGTCTTCTTGTCTTTGCTCCAATTCTCCTCCACCCTGAAGCTGTGAACTAACTCCAAGGCGAGGGATGATTACCTCATCTTTTGTATATAGTTCTACTGTCTTCCTATTATGTCCTAGAATCTGTATTGATAAAGCCACTGGATGGGGAAACGTCACTACAATAAAGATGATGTTGATAAATTAGACACATGTGCAACTTTGGGTATCTTTATTGAGGAAACGTTTCGCCACACAATGGCTTAATCAGTCCATACAAAGGAGAATCTTGGGAAAAACAGGAGGGGGAATGAGGTAATTTAGTCCCTCAACCTTGAGTCGATTTTGGTCAGTCCATCAATCTTGAATAGAATACGGCATACGTGCTGAGAAGGAGCTTAAAACCGTTGACAGGAGAGGTGCAGAAGTCATAGGTCGTGTAACATTTGTTCAATGTTGAAGTAGGTCGTGCCCAAGAATTAGGCAAGCGAAGAAATTTCCCAAGTATTAAGATCCCAAAGTTGCAGTGTTGACAGGTTTGTAGATGAATGGTTCAGAGAACCGACATGTTGATAAATTGAAAATGTGC
>NW_026474860.1:0-10574 GCF_026875155.1 Cherax quadricarinatus
GGGGAAACGTTGTCGAAATGTTTCCACCCGCCGGAATCGAACCCGGGCCCTCCGTGTGTGAAGCGAGAGCTTTAGGCCACCAGGCCACCGGCCTGTACATAAAGGTAATCAACCTATAAAATTTTCCACAGTTATTATCACTGATTACATTACCATTCACAAGACGATTTAACGTCTCATAATTATTATACACATTAGAGGTCACTCCATTAAGATCTGAGACCGATGAGTGAGGATTAACTCACGGGTAATTTCCCCTGGACACATTCCATGGCAGCGCACCTCGTCACTCACGGTCCTACTATATCCACTTATTTTACCACTTTATCACGGTGTCACGTAAATCTCGTTCCCTCACTCTTCACCAGGAACAATTACGACACTTCCTATTAGGAAGTGAGGCCTATATTAATCCTTAGGCCGCCGTGAACGCCAATTTCCTGATCCCATGTTTCACAGCTTTCTCACTACATTCAAAACACTCCCCGCCCCCAACGTGCCCCAGTTCCACCTCGATCGCCGCACATCTGCCCAGGCGCAGTGGGAACCCAGTTGGTTTCATTCAAAATACAAATACATTTTGACCCAAATCAACACATTAAACACTTATTAGGCACTATAGCTTTGGAAATTAAATAATTTCCACAATGACACTCTTCAGGTCACTTGTTCTATCTAGGCTGGAATATTGCTGCACACTAACGGCACCTTTCAAGGCAGGTGAAATTGCTGACCAAGAAAATGTACAGAGAACCTTCACGGCGAGCATAACGGAGATAAAACACCTCAATTACTGGGAGCGCTTGAGGTTCCTAAAACTGTATTCCCTGGAACGCAGGCGGGGAGAGATACATGATTATATACACCTGGAAAATCCTAGAGGGACTAGTACCGAACTTGCACACGAAAATCACTCACTACGAAAGCAAAAGACTTGGCAGACGATGCAACATCCCCCCAATGAAAAGCAGGGGTGTCACTAGCACGTTAAGAGACCATACAATAAGTGTCAGGGGCCCGAGACTGTTTAACTGCCTCCCAACATACATAAGGGGGATTACCAACAGACACCCTGGCAGTCTTCAAGCTGGCACTGGACAAGCGCCTAAAGTCGGTTCCTGACCAGCCGGGCTGTGGCTCGTACGTTGGTTTGCATGCAGCCAGCAGCAACAGCCTGGTTGATCAGGCTCTGATCCACCAGGAGGCCTGGTCACAGACCGGGCCGCGGGGGCGTTGACCCCCGGAACTCTCTCCAGGTAAACTCCAGGTATATTACGTCTGCATTCTTTTTGTCTTCTAGTGCATCTAGGACCTTGTCGTAGTGATCCAGTAGAGACAGACAGGAGCGACCTGCTCTAAACCCATGTTGCCCTGGGTTGTGTAATTGATGGGTATCTAGATGGGTGGCGATCTTGCTTCTTAGGCCCTGGGGCAGAGTGCATGGGCATGTCATTTATCGCCTGTTCGAAGTCATTTGGCGTGAGGATAACATCAGATAGGCTTGTGTTTACCAAATTTTGTGGCTCTCATAAAAAATTCATTTTGATCTTCGATTTTCAGTCTGGTTACCGGCTTGCTCAAAAACTGAGTCATAATGGAACTTGAGTAGCTCACTCATTTCCTGCTGTCATCTGTGTAGGACCCATCTTGTTTAAGTAGGGGCCCAATACTGGATGTTGTTCTCGACTTTGATTTGGCATAAGAAAAGAAATACTTTGGGTATTTCTTCGATTTCATTTATGGCTTTTAGTTCTTCCCGTGGGTTGCATCCTGGGACAACATTGACCTAATTTGCCCGAAAGCTCTGCATAACAAAGGGCTGTAGTAGTAATATGGCAGTGAGTCAGCTAGGCCTAATACCTTCATGTATTTGTAAATAAAGATATTATTATTATTATTATTTTTTTGGGGTCCTATGCAAACCAGGAAATATCAGGCTTCTCGAGGCTTGTTACTTCTTTTGGGGTTTTGGTACACAGGGAGTGTGTTTAAGGGGGCCGGGCCCAGGAGAGAGTAAGTAAAAGCCAAATGAGAGAGGGGAAGCTGGGATAGGCTGAGGTAGGGAGGCCTATAGGGGGCAGCACCAGCGTGGGATGGAATATGAACCCAGCTGGGGATACAGATCAAAAGGGTGTTACTCTGGGCCCCACGTAGTCCCAAATACGAACCACACCCAGCTACCGGGACCAACTTTAAAGTATCTGTCACTCTCCGAAGGCAGCCAGGGGTCTACTATGATCCCCTTTTGCATGGGGAGGCTGTTGAACAGTCTTGGGCCCTGGGCCTGCCTTCACAACCCCCAGGTACCTATTGTACTGATAAGTGATCGTGGACTCAAGTATCTTAACAAAACACGACCTAATTTTTTCACCGTTACCGGGATCGCCCCCCGCTGACCTCATGTGTAAACTGAGTGGCTGGTAATCACTAGGGGGAGTAGAACTCTTTCCTTTTCATCTAAGTAAAATGGGTACCGGGGTGTTAGTCAAACGGGTGTGGGTCAAATGGGGGGCCGACCTAATTTGCCCGAAATTCTTTGCATAAAAAGGGACTTTTCGTATAGTTTTTTTTTTTTTTTTTTTTATTTATGTATTTTTTATATTTAAAATGTTATTTTTTTTAAATTATTATTATTTTTTTAATTATTATTATATTTTTATTATTATTATTATTTTATTATTATTTTTATTTTTATAGTTTCTATTTTCGGGGACTCCTGTTGGCTTTTCTTTCTTGGCGAATTTTGGGTTAATATCTTTTTCTGTACATGGAGAGGCGCTGTCAGTGACTATAACCCAACAAGAATTTTTAATTTTGACAAAAAACATCAAAAATATAAGTAGTAATTTTACTTAGGTACAATACAATAAATGTACGTTTTCATACATAGTTTGACATGGTGAATTACCTAGAATACCCCCCCCCCCCCAAAAAAAAAAAAAAAAAATTATGTAGTTCATGACCCAAAACTATATGCATTTATTTAAAAAATTCAAAAATTTGTCAAATAAAGGCATAATGGCCTTACATTTCATCTATTTTTGGGTTTTTTTGATCAGGAATATTTAACCTCCCCCCCCTTCCCGCATTGAAATTGAATGCCTCCCCTTCCCCCCACCATGTGACCCCTACAGGTTAGGGACTTCCACTGAAAAAATAAAGAAAAAAATCAAAAACAGCAAAAGATATCCAGAGCAATTGTCACAGACCGGGCCCGGGGCGTTTTTACCCCCCCAAACCCCTCCAGGGAAACTCCCGGTAAAAAGTGGCCGGTGGGTAAAGCCCCGCTTCCACAAAAAGAGGGCCCGAGTTCGATTCCCGCGAGTGGAAACATTCCGACACGTTTCCTTCACCTGTTGTCCTGTTCACCCAGCAGCAAATAGGTACCGGGGGTTAGTCACGTGGGGTGGCATCCTGGGGGACAAATTGAGGACCCCAATGGAAAAAGTTTAAAAAAGTCCTCGATGGCGCCTGACTTTCATGGGTTATCCTGGTGGGGTAACCCCCCGGGGTTAAAAATCCGACCCTAAAATCAGTTCCGGGTCAGCCGGGCTGTGCTCGTACGTTGGTTTGCGGGCAGCCCCGCAGCAAAAAAGCCTGGTTGATCAGCTCTACCACCAGGAGGCCCGTCACAGACCGGCCGCGGGGGGGTTTACCCCCCGGAAATCTCTCCAGGAAACTCCGGAATTGCATCATAATTCTGAAGCTAGTCATAAGTTTGACTAAGTCAACTCCAGTATAAAACTGAACTACCAAATCGGACCTTTCCATTAATAATAAACTAATTTTTAAAATCTTAAATTTTTTTGAACTGCCTAAATTTTGTAAATCTGTTAATCACTACAATTACTAACCTTAAACCAGTATGATCCATATCCGTGTAAATATAGAGTAAGAACTATATATCCGCCCGAAATGCCTAGGCATAACTAGGGATAATGGCCTTTTAAAAAAATATTTTATAATATTTAAAAATACTTATAATATGTAAACCCCACATTTTAAAATTAAACAAGAAATAAAGAAATTTAAATTTTTAATTTTTAAATTTTAATTTTAAATTTTTTAAAATGCTCAACAATTTTATCAACTGCTCACAGCTAAAAAACAGAACGTTTTAAGGATTATACTCTGATTCAAACATAAAAAAAATTTTAGCATTTAAAAATTTTAAACATAATACGTTATTTTGCAATCAAAAAAATTCGGAAAACCATTACATCAATTGTTCCCTTGTGGGTTTTTGCACTTAGTTTGATTGTAAAATTATTATTTCTTCACAGATACATCTCTAATACTTGTTCCACACTCTACAATGTGGGGGGGGCCCAAATGAGGTGTTTGGTGTGGCTGGGTCCTGGCCTCGCCAAACAATTCTTCTGTCAGGCCTCGGGCCTCCTGACCACCTCAAAGAACATGAGGTAAGCTTGCCTACTCCCCTCATCCTGTCATTCATGTTAATATTACTGCCACCTCAAAGAAATGAGGTAAGGCACTCACATTAATATTTTTGACCACCCACACTTTGCAACTTACATTTACAAAAACCAAAAATTTTTCTGATATTAACCCTAAACTAAAACCTTTTTTGATAGTTCCAGGATACATATAACACAAAAAATCTCTAACATTCCCCGCCCTGCTAAACCTCTACAAAAACTTGATGTACAAAAAGGGCCAAAAATTTGGGAAACTCCCTCCAAAAAAACCAATACTGCACACCAACTCCTTTTTTAAAAAAGTACCTTTTAAAAAAATTATCCCCCATTACACCCCACCAACTGATCGCTACCACTCACCAACACTGAGGTCCGGGGTTCAAATTTTTTTTGGGTATGGCTGGAAAGCATTGGGATGTTTCCATAAGACACCTGCTGTTTCTGTTCCTGTTCACCCACAGTTTAAAATGGTTACCTGGGTGTTAGTAGACGGGTGTGATCCACCCGGGGGACAAAATGACCAATTTTGCCCAAATCCAACAAAACAACAGTTTTTCTATATACTAGTATACATTTATGTGTCTTTTGATGTCAGCTGGGCCTGTATACCGTACATGTACTTGTATAAATAAGATATTAAACCCAAAATGAAAACACCTAATTCTCTTTTTGTATCAGAACACATTCAAACAAAAACAGTGGACCCCCCATAACGGGGGCATCACATAGCGTTTTTTCGCAACCGCTTACTTAATCGCAAAATTTTTCCGCGCATACCGAAAAAAACCCCTCACCCGATTTCGTCCGAACGCCCAAGTGCGCCCTCAGCCACCCCTCACATTCCCCCCTGCCATTTTTTTACCGCCACCCTCCGCGGTAACATCCAAGCATACACTGGGAAATTTCGTATTATTACAGTGTTTTCGTGCTGTTTCGGAAAAAATGACCATGGCCCCCCAAGAAAGCTTCTAGTCCCAACCCACCCCAAATAAGGGTGAGAATTACTAAGAAATGAAAAAGAATCATGTAATAAAATGGAGTGCGTATAGCCGACCAGTCACCTGTAAAAGAAACCCCAAAAACCATCGCTACTTTTTGGGGGAAACCAGAAAACAAAAAGGGAAGCTGTTCTTGCCAAAGGGTTTTAAAACTGTTTTTGAAACAAAGATCGAAAGTGATGGAAGAGTTGAGAGACCCCCTTTTTGGGTGGATAAATGAAAAACAATAGCAGGAGATAGCGTCTCTCAAGGACAAGTAAAAGGCTGGGAAGTTCATGGGGTTTTAAATTTAAAAAAAATCCCTGCAATAGTGATATGTGAGTAAAATTAAGCCAGAAAAGGGTTGGTTTGAGAGATTTAAGAACTAGTGGCATCCATAGTGTTTTGGCATGGTGAGGGCCCTTCGGACCACAAAGCGGCGAAAAAATGTGCAGGAATTTAAGGGTACATAGAAACTGAAGGCGAAACCTGAACAAGTGTTTTAATTGATGAAACAGGCCCGTTTTTGAAGAAAATGCCAAGCAGGACCTACATTACTCAGGAGGAAAAGGCACTCCCCGGACAAAGCCTATGAAAAGACAGGGTTACTCTTTTCATGTGTGCCAAGCTACTGGGGATTGCAAAGTGAAGCCTTTTTTATGTATCACCTAAACCCCAAGCGTTCAGGGAAAAAATGTCCTCAAGGTAATTTGTGTGTGCTGTGGAGGCAAACAGTAAGGCATGGGTCACTAGGGAATTTTTCTATAACTGGGTTTCACCATGCATTGCCCCCAATGTGAAAGATTTCCTAACTGAAAAAAAATTAGAACTTAATCCTCCGGTTTAACAAAGCCCCTGGTCACCTACGACGTGGGGAAAACGACTTTTTGGGGACATGACTTTATTAAGGGAAGTTTTTGCCCCTAAACCACTCCTCCCGCAGCCCATGGGCCACAGGTATTTCCAACTTAAAAACTGTCACAAAAGCCTGTTTGAAAGGGGGCTTGTAATGACCTCAAAACTCAACGACTCTAAAAAAGTTTTGGAGAGTCACTTTAATATCCCAATTGGTAAACCCATAGGTAAGGCTTTGGGGGGAAGGACAAAAGGACCTTGAACCTGCTTTGGAAGAAACGTGGCCAGAATTTAACAAAGGGATTTTTGAAAGGGTTTGAGGCTAACCTTGAGATGATTATGCCAGTTGAGGGGAATCCATTTTGGGCATTGGGGAAAATCCTTGGGTTGGGGGTTAGTGGGGGGGATGTGGGAAAATTTTTGGAGGGGGACAATGAAGAAATAAACCACTGATGACGATAGATCAACTTAAGAGCAAGAGGCCAACCTGGGGAAAATGGTTCAGGAGGGGAAGAGAAAATTTAAGAATTGCCCACTACAAAGATTAAGGAAAACTGTGCAAAGTGGCTTGAAGTGCAAACCCTTTAGGGTAAAATCACCCTCACACAGCTATTGCAAGCCTGCTGGGATTATTACACTGACAATGTTGTAAACACTTTTGGCAAGTCATAAAGGAACGAGAGGTAAGGGCCCCTATGGACAGATATCTTGGCGAAAGAAGTCCATGACCTGAAGCTGGCCCTAGTGGCATTAAAGAAGAAGGGAAATAACCCCAGAAAAGGACTTTCTACTCAAGTCCTAATGGAAGGGGATTCCCCTTCTAAAAGTAAGAAGATAATGCTCTCCCCTCCTCCCATCCCATCAATCATCACCAGATCTTCAATAAAAGTAAGTGTCATGTAAGTGTGCATGCCTTTTTCAGTTTGTGTGTATTAAAATTAACATTTCATGTGGTAAAAAAAAAATTTTTTCATACTTTTGGGTGTCTTGCACGGATTAATTTTATTTCCATTATTTCTTATGGGGAAAATTCATTCACATAACGATTATTTCGCATAACAATTACCCCTCTTGCACGGATTAAAATCGTTAACCGGGGGTCCACTGTAGTCTTACTCTTGTTATCTGTAATTCCCCCTAATTTACACTTACACCCACCCTAATGAATGTAAACATAAAATTCCTAATATAGCTATTGCTTGTTAAATCTTAAGTTAGTAGTACTAAGTTTGTCTAAGATACTCTTCCAGTTTATGAGCTTCAATAGAAACAGTGTATCATTCCAAGACAAATCCAATCCCATTACTAAACTTACCATTTGTAATATTATTGTATGTTTTGTACTACCTCACTATTATAAATTAATTATGTATGTACCTAATTTTGTATGTATCTAATTATGTATCTAATAATATTTATTAAAATGTACTGCTCCATAACCTATATCAATATAGAGTAAGAATTAGTATTAGTCTGCCCAAAATGACTAGGCATGCTACTGGCCTTCTTTGTAATTAATATTTTATAATATGTAAACCACACATTGTGAGTGTTACAAGGAAATAAACATTTTCATTTTCACCTCAAGGAAAATGGGGTTTAGTCTTACCCAGTCCCTCATCCCATGTCACTAATGTTAATATTACTTCACACCTTCAACAACTTAAAGCTAGTTATGCCCACACCCTCACCACTGCCACTGCTATTAATATGAGAGAAAAGCAGTGGCTTGTACTGAAATAGTAGATGGAATGTGTGTGTAACAGCATTTAAAAACCCTTGAAGACTTTCATGAGTTTTCTTACTCTTGCAGCCCATCCCTGGGCCAGGTTATTTTATCTTACACAGTTTCTCAGAGAAGTATAATGCACTTCACAGATTTATAACAACAGTGAACTGAGTACTGAATACAGGAGGACCCTGCTTTATAGCACTTCGCTCTAAAACATTTTGCTAATAGAGTGGTTTTCAATTATACCCATTCTTCATTTATTCAGACTTCCTACAATAAATATATTCACTAAGTATAAGCTGAGTACAAAAATATTTTTATGTAAGTAATGTGTGTACTGTGTATGCATTTTTCAGGCCTGCTCTATTGCTCACTTAATACATAAATAGTGTAAACGTATTATCAGGGTTCTTTTTAAAGCATTTTACAGTGATTTTTGTTTTACAGTAGTAGCCCAGAACCTAGCCTGCTGTATAAGCAGGGCCCTCTTGTATACCATTTTTAGTGAAATAACATTATATATAGTTTTATCCCTCTCTGGTTACTTAGTTTGCTAGTTTTAAGATCTGTAGACTGCATTAAGGTTCTTAGTACAACATTTTTGCCTATACTTTAACATCAAATGTTCACCTCTTAAGTGTATATCCCTTTCCACATGAAATAAATGTGGTGTTTTCATTATTATGTTTATAAGGAAGTGCTGGGGAGTGGGAGGTATAACCAGGTTTGATCCCAGGAAGGCTAGGCAAACTCTAATTCCATGGATCAAGACCCACTCTTCATCATTAATCAACCCCCCTTTCCCCTTTGGGTTTAAGGGTGAAATTTAGTAATACATAGAAGAAATGACAGAGTAAAATATAAGTACTACCCCAGGTGAAGGTGGTGGCTGAGCTGGCAGGTGTTGGCCAGAACTTGCAAGATCATCTAGGTGTCTATGGACTCTCCTGGACTCTCCCTGACACAGCTGCACCCCACTCCCCTTCAACTCCCCGTGCCATAAGCGAGTATGTTCCACACAAGAAGGTTAGTTCTCCTTTAAATTTATGACTTAGTAGATATTATAAGCATCATCGGGTCAGCATAGCACCATACAGTATATAAAAGGTATATAATGAGTCAGTATTAGATCATGTGTGTGTTTTGTAGTCAGCGTTATGTTAAAGAATGGCAAGATTGCTGACAATAGCTGCAAGAAGGTACTAAATTGGCCCGAGTAGTGCATATAAAAGGGGAATGTTTGCCCACAGGAATCTCCTGTGTGAGTGAAATGTTGACTTTAAAAATGTTTACAAAGCCAACCTCATGTTATTGAAGTAAACAGAAATTTTAAAAACTATCTGAGCATTCTAAAATGTGACTTTGTAAATGGTTCAAGTAGGACTGCAACATTGTCGTAAGCTCCTCTCTCCTACGTGTGGGTTATTTGTGTATTGTTCTAGTCATGGTATTGTGCCTTTTTGTTCTTCGCTATTACATGAGGTTTTTGTATGATTTGTTGGTACTGTATTTGTACTGCACCAAGTGTGAGAATAGAGAAATAAACGAGGGTGGCCTGGAAGGGGGCAGGAGCTCTAGGGGGAATCAGGTGTAGAAAAGGACAAGGACATGCAAAAACCAATGTTAAAGACTAGCAATACCACAGGGTTAGTAAACAAGGGGATGCCCCAAGAAATAGTGAAGATAAATTACCAGAAATAACTGATGAAGGCCCCCTTGTTAGCATTAGTGCTGAAGTTAGAAATGAGACAGGGCAGCATGCACCATTAGGGAATACAGTTGGGAATACAGTCACAAAAAAAACCAAGGGGAAACGAAACCACCAGTCCGATGACATTCTTCTTTGCAAATTTTACAGGGTCCCAAAGCCAGCAACAAACAACAAAATACCTTTCATCCATGGCCCGCTTGCAGAGGCAAAGGCAATGTTCGCCCGGGTTTCACTGAGACCCACATAAAGGATCACTTGGACAACGAAATATAGATCCCAGGTTACGACCTATACAGATGTGACAGAGTGAACAGGCAAAAGGGGGGGGTTTGGCCTGTACATTGCAGAGTCACTTGTTGCACAGAACTGCTAAATGCCTCAAATGAAATAGTGGAAGTTTTAGCAGTAAAGGTCGAGAACCAAAACCTAGTCATTGTGGTAGTCTACAAGCCTCTGATGCAACATCCCAGCAATTCCAGGAACAGCTGTTAAAAATTGACCACTGTCTGGAAAATCTTCCAGCTCCTGCACCCAACATCTTGCTCCTGGGGGATTTCAACTTAAGGCACCTAAAATGGAGGAATATAGCAAATAATATTGTTGCAGTAATAACACCCAGGAGGCAGCTCTGATGAAAAATCACACTCACACGAGCTTTTAAATCTCTGCACAAAATTCAATTTAAACCAGCAAATAATAGACCCACTAGACTGGAGAATACACTAGACCTCATCTTCACTAACAATGATGATCTGATAAGAAATGTCACCATATCAAAAACAATATACTCAGATCACAACATAATTGAGGTTCAGACATGTATGCGGGAGCCCCAACAGACATATAACTAGTCACAGGGG
>NW_026474861.1:2500-10856 GCF_026875155.1 Cherax quadricarinatus
CAAGGTAGACAAAGACAGGATGTTCCAGAGATGGGAAAACAGCAACAGGGGAACGTTGGAAGTTGAAGCACAATAATCACAGGGATTTGGGAAATTTCTTCAGCCACAGAGTACAGAATTGGAATATTTTGGGGAAGCGATGTAGGGGCAGGATCCTACATAGTTTTTAAGCAGAGGTAGAAAGCTCAGGTTCAGGGATAGGACCTAGTACAAACAGCGAAGAGGGGGGGGCCAGGTTGAACTCGACCCCCCAACCTCAACGGGGAGTACAACTAGGTGATACACCACAACACAATTATATGTATATAGTATATATATAATATATATAATTTAAATATTTTAAAATTTAATATATATAACATATATATATATTATATATAATAAATATATATAATACATATAATATAGTTTATAATAAAAAAAAGGGAGGACCACCTCAAACTGTCAAGGGGACCCTCATCCTCAGAGAAAAAATAAACTTGCTTCAGGGAAAACTCAAGGTTCTCCCTGAAGCTTTTTTGAAAATTTTCCCTCCCACCCCCTTATTTCAATATGTTTTTTTTTTTATTTATATATTATATTTTTATATATAAATATTATATATATATATATATATAATATAAATATATAAAATTTTTTTAAATTAATACAAATAATATAATATATATATATATATATATAATATAATAAAATATAAATTTATTTTATATATATAAATATAATAATTATAAAAATATATATATAATATCCTATGTGGTGGGGTTAGCAGACAGAACTGCCGCCAAAGATGTGAAACGGAAGCCTGTAATTGTTTTACATGATGGTGGGATTTCGGGTGTCTTTTTTCTGTCTCATAAATTCAGGTACGTCTTGGAATTTCTCTTACTCTGGGGTAACCCTGCAATGCGGACAACAAAAAATACTTACGCCCCTCTGGGTTTTTCTTTTATTTCCTTACTAGTTTTTGTTCTTGTTTATTTCCGCTATCTCCTGAGAAGTGGAAAAAGAATCCTTCCCCCGTAAGCCCATGCTCTAGACAAAATTCCCGGAAAGGGCTAGTAACCCCCCTCCGTTAAATCACTAAATTTAAAAAGGGGGATGGCAATATGCAGCACCCAAACCCCAAAGCCAGTGAAACGTGCACCAGACAAGAAAAGGATCACACTCAGGTGTGTGGAACGTCTCGTGTACTCAACAGGAAGGCCTTATACGTGCACCAATGGGGTGCTGGATCACAGGGCCTCCCTCAGAGAGCAGCCCACACCTCCATAGGCAATGAAATTTTCCCAAAGGAAACCTTTCGGTTGCTAAGATCTACGAATTCAATGCACGCAGCGTACCCTATCTCAATTCCTAAGCGCTCGGGCATATGCTGCAGGAAAATTTACAGACCTCAAAAGCAAGGAATGGGGGGTTCCACCAACTTCGAAACCCGAGGCACCATTAAAGCATGGCGCAGCTGCTCCTGTTCGGAAATTTCTGTCTGCATTCCTGAAAGACAAGGCAAAATGATAACCCCCATCATCAAAGAGTGCACAACACCCAAACAGAAACACTGTCCCTCTGCCCCCCCATCGGGGAACACGCGGTAGACCCAAAAAAAACTCCACGAAAAGGAAAAACTGCGCCAGGTTAAAAAAAAATTGAAGAAGGAACACAGGGGACAATAAAAAATTTTAAAATGACGAACTTTTGCTCCCAAAGATGAGTCACACCAAAGCACTAAGAACAAGCCCCCAAACATACATCAAGTCGTTAAAACAAACCCTTAGGAAGATATCTCACGGAAAAATTTAAATTTTTTGCAGAATCAGAAGTCAAAAAGGGTAAAGGTCTTTCCATTAGATCCAGAATTACCGGGAAATTCACCACAAAACCCTCAGAGAATGGAAAATCCATACTCGGCACATCCAAAAATTTTTCCTCCCCGGGTTAACAACCTTCGCCAGCAACATCGGCTGGGGGGTTTCCCCAAAAAAAAAATTAAACCTTTTTTTCTTGGAGTTCGATAGGGGCTTTGAAGAAAAAGGGAGGGGAATTAACTCTTTTGGTTGGTAACACTCTTCGCCATCTTTTTGCAGCAGTAAGAAACACACCTAGAACACCGCTTACCTCCAGCCATACCAACTGGGTTTTGGGGTCCGTCGTGCCGAATAGGCAAACTTGCGATTTGGCTAAATAGCAAGCTCATCTGAAATATAAGGAAAACAAAAATTTGATATGCAAAAATTTCGCCAAAATCATTCGAACCTAACGAAAAAAAATATTTTCACTTTGTATTAAATTTTGTAAACTATCTAAAATAATTTTTGTTGGGTTTAGGCTAAAACAAATTTTTCTTTTTGTAAAAATTTGTAAAATTTTCCCCAAGATACTTTTTTGCAAAATATAAATTTTTTCATTAACATAAGGGAAAAAAAATAATTTTAAACGTATAAGAGAAAATTTCAGGGAAGGGGGTAAAATTTTAAATGATTTTTTTCTAATTGACCTTTTTTCATATTCGGCACACATATATAAAATATAATATAAATTATATATAATAATATATAAATATAAATAATTATATAAATATATTAATATATATATATGGTATATATATATATATAATATATATATATAAATTTAAATATATAAATATATATAATATTTCCCCCTTACGGTGGAAGACTTCCATATAAAAGTCATTATCGCAGTGTAAATATCCATCACCATTGTCTATCATTCTGCCAGTGAAATCCCGAACTTAACTTATGGTTATAAAGTCTGTCACTCGGGTTCTCAACAGAATTTACGCAGATTCTCTGCAAAACACTCAAGCTCTCAGTATAATACAATGAGAGAGTAATCTCTGGCTTACATTCAGGGGCTCACCCCTCGGAGTATAACCATTTCGGGTTTGGTTTTTGGGTGTGGTTTAAAGCCAAACGCCTACACAGGGTCATTATGGCTGCACATAACTCTTTCGCCACCAGATAAAAAATTTTTTGTATCACTAAAATAAGGATCAATGTACACTCTGTCTTTATACTGAAATACTGAGCTATATACATTTCTCTGTGTTTATACACTGTGCCTCTGTTTGAAGGTTCTGTTCCTTTATATAATGTAATTGGAATGTCCGCGACTTTTTTGTGTTAGCCTATTATGATAATAATATAAGGAATAATATAATAATAATTATATTAATAATAAAAATAATAATAATAATAAATAATAATAATAATAATAATAATAATAATTATTATTTTTAAATATATTTTAATATTATTATTTATTATATTATTTTTATTATTATTATTATTATTATTATTATTATCAACATTATTAATATATTATTAAATTATTTTATATGCATTAACTACTAATATTGTAAAAACTGCTATATATCTCCTGTATTAGTAGAACCAACTTAATAACAAGAGCTATAGTCATTGTGAGATACATGTCACTTACTTTACATACGATAGAGGAAAGCTTTAGCCATTTTTTTAAGGCAATGACTGATGGTGAGCAAGTGACATGAAGTCATAATGACCCTAATGTATTCGATGGACTTTAAGCTCAGTTAACCATCCAACCATCATAATGCAAAGAAATACTATTACTGGAATAATTTACTAAACGAAATTCCTTTAATATGTAGCTCATTGTGGAAATTTTAACCCCTTTTAATTTCTTACCTTTTCAGAAAAACTTTTTAAATACTTCGCATGAGTTCAGTATATTTAACAATTTAGTGGTAAAATTGTTGAAAGTTCCATTATAGGCTATAATGGAACTTTTAGTTCATATATGGAAGGGAAGAAGAATGTCGAGTCTAATAGAGGTTATTAATGTTCTCGGAAACACACACATAAACCCGCACATAGGAGAGAGGAACTTACGACGACGTTTCGGTCCGACGTGGGCCATTTACAAAGTCACACCTCCCCTCCCTCCCCTTTCTTCTTCTCTCGGGTTATTTGTGTGTTGTTCCAGTCACGGTATTGCGCCTTTATGCTCTTAATGTTCTGGGCAAATATGTTATTAAACTATTTTCTCTTCTGATGTCTTGGTAGTGAAGGGCTCTTGATCCAGGGAAGTGGCCTTAGATTAAGTATTAGTGTTTTCTACGGAAAAGTCGTGGAATGACCACTGCTGGTTTAGCGCTTCCTTCTTGTTTTAAAAAATTTATACGATTTTATGATAATCCATAAAGATCATTATAATAATAAATAATAAAAAATAATAATACTGTTATTACAAATTATTATTATTATTATTATTATTATTATTATTATTATTATTATTAATAATAAATAATAATAATAATAATATTGATAATAACAATTATAATAACAATAATCATAATAATAATAATAATAATAATAATAATAATAATAATAATAATAATAATAAAAGAAGAAGAAGAAGAAGAAGAAGAAGAAGAAGAAGAAGAAGAAGTACAACAACAACAACAACAACAGCAACAACAACGACGACGACGACGACGAACGACGACAACAACAACAACAACAAAAACACAACACACGACGACGACGACGACGACGACGACAACAACAACAACAACAAAAACAACAACAACAACAACAACAACAACAACAACAACAACAACAACAACAACAACAACAACTAATAATAATAACAAAAACAAATTTTGAAAAATATATACAGTAGCTGGAACAATTCACAACTAACCCACAGTTCTGACCGAAAAAAAAAATAGATTCCGTTTCGGTCCGTCCAGTCTCGACTTGATAATGGTCTGTGCTGGGCCGAAAGAATGCCTAAAATTTATTCTCCATAGTGTGAGTTTTCATGTCTTAGGATCTACAATGAATTAATTTCTAAGTCAAGGAAAATTTAATTTCAGCCAGCAGTAATTCATGTGTGTTTGACCTCATCGATTAATCATATCGAATCTGCTGACGGACTGGGTAAGTTTGAACACTTTCACATGAAGCTGCGATCAGTTTAATCCTCTCGTCATGTGAACAACAAAGCCTATGTAATCGTATCTTAACAGTTTCTGTGTATTTCATCATTAACATTTTAAAATCTGTAACTGGATCTACTCACATAAAAAAAAACACGAAATAAGAAAGAATATTTGCATAACATTTCGGTCAGTCATCGACCATCATCAAGACAATGGATCAAGATGGACCGAAACGCTATCTGCCAATTTATCTTCAATTCGTGGGTTACTTGTAAATTATACGGTAATTCACTGAAACCCTGATACCAGTCAACTTCACTGGGGATTGAGCTACGTCTCTAGACTATAATTGATCAAAATTAATATAATAGGACCTTGTACATATCCCAGTGGAGCTGTAGCAGACTGGAAAATGTTCCCTGGTGGATTATAGCTAGGTCTCGCAGGTAATATAGAAACACGGCTGCTGGATGAGATACTGTTGCCTTCCATTGTTACCTGCTTTTCGGTTCTTAACTGAAGTGTTATCACGATACTATCCAGGTGTTAGGAATGTTTTCAGTGTCCTTTAAGTACAACAGTTATGAGATCTTGCAGTAGTAGTAATAGTAATAGTTGTAGTAGTAGTAGCATCAGTAGTAGTAGTAATAGTGGTAGTAATAGTAGTAGAGGTATAAGTAAGAGTGATGTCTGTTATACATTTACCTGTAAATCAGCTATTGGATACAAATGACGTAGCTAACAACAGAAAGGAAAAACTTAGGCTTCATATTAAGCTTGTTTTCCAACCTTCGTATATCTCTCTTAACCAGCACTCACTGTTGCCCTTAGTCTCTATACTGCCATCGGCTACCCCACCTTAATGTGACCTTGGACACACCATTATGTCACGCCCTCACTATGAACGGCTCTTTGTATGACAAAGGCGAGTTTTTCCTGAAGAATAAATTAACGCCAACGTCAGTAGAGTCGTATTTTACCGAGTAAATCCTCTTCTCCTCCTTTCTTGGCATGGCGGGCAGAACGCAGCTGTACTTTATGAAATGGACTTTTGTTAAAAAGTACAATGCGAAAATAGGGTACGATATTTTCCTTAAGGTACAAAAAAACGGAAGCTTAAGCCCGATTTCAGTAACTGGTGATATTTCTAAGTACCTGGTAATAGAGGACAGCACATGTAGTGTGACACGAGGTAAAAACCTGCAGAAATCCAGTGATATCACCACTACCAAACATTGAGATGGAAACGAAATCATTGTTAGGAAGAAAATAAGCTTCTTACATTACTCTAAACTTAAGTATATACACCATACTATAATATGGCATGTGGTACACTATCGCGGCACGTATTGGATTTCGTTGGAGACGTGATGAGTTAACCTTCAAAGTTACTATTGTTGGTGCAGTTATGTTTTGAGATCACACTCATAGGCCAGTTATAAATTTCACTTCGGTACATTAGTTGTTGAAATTAGAATTATATTTTATTTTGGTAAATTTTTGAAAAAAGAAACAAGATTATTCTGAAATATATTTTCAAATAAAAAGAGAAGAGTTAAAGAAAAATTGCATTTTTCAGTTATAGAGTTGATCATAGAGGAACAATGTAATCTGTGCCAAATGTAAAATGGTTAATGTTTATTTTTTTTTCCTTTCTCTATTAATCAGTCGTAGGACTTAAATTTTTGGGTAATTCATCAAAATTATCCAAATTATTTATACTATAAATTTTTTGCAACTTTTTTTTTTACACAAGCAGAAAGAAAATAAAGAAATATCCTGTATATTTTTCAAATTTTGTTGTCTTCATTATGACAGAAAGTAGAAATAAACTTGTTTAATTTATCCGAAAGGAATATTCACTCTCTGTGATGAAATTATGAAATAAATGCACGATGCATATCGTAAAACAATTTGTTCATTGAGTGTTATTGTGTGTGTGTGTGTGTGTGTGTTTTGTGTGTGTGTGTGTGTGTGTGTGTGTGTGTGTGTGTGTGTGTATGTGTGTGTGTGTGTGGTGTGTGTGTGTGTGTGTGTGTGTTTTGTGTGGGGTGTGTGTGTGTGTGGTGTATGTGTGTGTGTGTGTGTGTGGGTGGTGTGTGTGTTGGGGTGTGTGTGTGTTTTGTGGTGTGTGTGTGTGTTATGTTTTGTGGTGTGTGTGTTGGGTGTGTGTGTTGTGGTGGTTTGGGTGGGTTTCGTGGTTGGGTGTGTTTGCGTGTAATGTGCTTGAATAAATCAGCTGCCATTTTATTCCCTGTAAAAAACAAAGGCAACTATACAAAAGATATCTTTACGTAAACAACGACTCGCTCTTGTTGTGCACACTTACGGCTTTGGGCACATGTTAGCGTCACATACTTTAAAGCTTCCAAGTATACACAACAGTTGGTAAACAAAAAAATGGCATCGTATCTCAAAACTTCCGACCCCGGCATCAGTATAGGGTCTGAATTAAATTACAGAGTAGCAGCTTAAGGATACAACAGTTATTTTTCTGCTACGCTGTGAACTATTTTCCTTATTCTAGTGTTATTTTCTATGTATTCCTTATATATATAATATATATATATATAAAATATATATATAATATAATATATATATATATATATATTTTATTATATATATATATTATATAAATATATATAATATAAAACAATATATAGATAGATAAGATAAAATATATATATATAATATATATATACATACATACATACAAATTCGTGCCGAATAGGTAAAAATCTCGATTTTATGTTTGCACTAATTTCGCTAAAGTCAATTCTAAACCTAGCGGGAAAAAAAAATTTCATTTAGATTATTTTTTTATCAAATTATTTAAAAATTTATTTTTTTATTATTAACACATTGGCCATCTCCCACCAGGGCAGGGTGGCCCGAAAAATGAAAAAAAAATCGTCATTATTCACTCCATCACTCTCTTGCCAGAGGCACGATTACACTAGTTATAAAACTGCAACAGTAAACAGCCCTCCTTATAACGAAATCATTAAAATGTAATAAAATTGGGGGACATGCACCTTCAATATAGCAATGCTTCTATTAGTTCCTTAACTTATCTAGTAACGCAAAACTTTCAGATTCGCGCGTAAAACACTGAAATTACGTGAACAGCCGTATGGATGTAATGGGACTGTTCAGCTGAGGGCCCTTTTTCTCTCTATATATTAAAGGGGTTCAGAAATTCTTTGCTATTTAGGTCAAAACATTGACGTCTCCAGAGGCAAGAGGGGATTTCTTGAGTATTTAAAAAAATTTTATGGCATTGCTAGAGGTCAACATAGAGTAACGCCAGCACTGGAAGATCCCCCTTACATATAATTTTTTAGTCGGGGGTAAATTATCTTAGTACTCCCCCCCTTTTCGAAATTACACCGAACATTTTTAAAAATAAAAAAA